>JALNQF010000428.1:0-31181 GCA_028456385.1 Ophiosphaerella korrae | reverse complement strand
CGAATACTATCTGTCATCCCTTCACTATCTCCTGTGGCCTACGGCAAGTACTATTGTCTTCCAGCTACCTCTTAACAGTTCTCTTCTATAAGAATAGCTACTAAGTATATAGCTAGTTAATAACTTTTAATAAGTTAAGTAATTACTAGACTTATAAGGCTTTAAGACTAATATTAAAAGAGACCTTATATAAGATAAGCTTATTTTTTAAGCTAATTAATAGTATAGAGTATCTTAGCTATCTATAGCTTTTAATATAGAGTAGTCCTTTATAGAGATAGGGTCTTAATAATAGTAAGAGTATTAAAGATACACTCTAGACTATATAAGATTAGTCTAGTAGTATAAAAGCTACTTTAAACGTTATTTAATATAATAACTAATATACGTACACGTAAGTATATATATAAGAACTCTTCTTTATTAATATAGAAGACTCCTTTATATACTTAGAGTCTAATCTTATAACTATACACTACCTTAAGAAGAGAGAAGTAGCCTATATTAAGAAGCTAGAAGAGGTAAGACGTATAAGCTAGTATATAAAGAGCTATAATCTTGTATTCTATATAATACTAATTAAACTTAGAGGTAGTATAGCTACTATATCTATCTAAGATTAAGAGCCTATAGGCTCTACTTATACGCGCCTCTATCTACTTATTAAAATACTTAACCTATTATACGCCTAGTTTATCTATTATCTATCTATTATTACTAACTATAATTATATAGCTAGCTAGTAGATCTATATACTAGCTATGTTAGTATATCTTTCTAGCTAAGATAATAAAGGGTAGGATTAACTATCTAGAGGCGTTAATATACTTAATTATTGTTATCTAGTTACAATTTCCTAGCTAGATAGTAATAGCCTAACTAATTATATCTAAACTTATAATAACTTTAGACGTAGAAGCTACTCTTATTATAAACCTAGTCTTATTAAAGTTATATATATCCTTATTAAGTATCCTATATACTTAGCGCGTCTCTTGTATAAGCTTAAACTACGCGTTAATTTAGACTAGGTCCTTATACTTAGCACGCTAAGAGTAGAACTTTCTATTCTACTTTATCTAAAGTTTAGACTACTTCTTAATCTAATAATCTACCTAGTTCTTACCTATTAGGGGAGGAGGAAGATTATAGCTATAGGTAGTAAGTAACACGTCTACTATACGTTGTACGTTAATAATATAGGGTAGAAATCTACGTTAATTAAGGCTTAGTACCTATTAAACAATAGACTACTCCTCTAGAGGTAAGAGCTTACGTTAACGTTAATAGGCTATACTCTTTAGGAGGATTCCTTTTATCTAGTCTTGTAAGATTAAATAGAGAACTTAGAACAACTTTAAAGCTTTACGCGTACTCTTAATTGTTTTTCTCTTAATTAAATAAGAGGCAAGATCGATTCTACCTTCTTTTTAAGGCGATTTATAGCGTTATACGCGGCCTATTGTTGATCAAACGCGTGCTAGAGTGTGGATTTTGGTGGGGTGGGCGGGAAGGTGGTGGAACACGTTATGTAAATATATATATTACGTGTATTGATGCGTTATACATGTGCCGGGGCGAGGTGCGCGCGCTGACGTGATAGCGGGTACCCCCCTGTTCCGTAGGACTCCGAACCTATCGTAACCCAGGCTGTTCTAGGTAAGGCTACCCTGTCACCTGTATTTATTCTACCGCACGGCTAGCTCCTTGTACTACGTCTTGTAATCTTACTACCCTGCTATTGCTCCTTGCGACTCTATTGCTGCCTCGCCCCTGGTTGCTACCTGTCCACTCTACCCGCTTAGGCCCGTCTGCTGACACTTATTACTATATACTCTTTCAATCCCTAGTTACTGGAAGAGGTATATTCAATACTTCCTGCTAGCTTTTTCAAGCTACACGTCGTACATGCTGAAGTTGCTCCGGACCTCAACAATTTCATCTACTACCTGATACTACTTCAAGGCATCAGCTTTGCCGATTATGAACCCCAACGCCAAGCGTGTTGTAGACTTCTGGTTCAACCGCCCTCCAATGGAATGGATCATTGCTCCAGAGGGTCTCGATGCTCAGATGAAGTCTGAATTCGGCGATCTTGTTAACAAAGCCCGTAACAATGAGCTGGATGACTGGGCTAGCGAGGCTGAATCTAGCCTCGCCCTTGTCGTACTTCTGGACCAATTCTCGCGCAATATCTTCCGCGGCTCGCCTGATTCCTTTAGCGCCGATGCAAAGTCATGGAAGATCGCTACCAAAGCTATTGCACGAAACTTTGATAGGCAGGTTACTGTCATCCAGGCGACGGCCTTCTATATGCCGCTGATGCACCAAGAGACCCTGATCTCGGTAATTGCTGCGCGTTGCTTGTTTGAGGCCTTAAAGCCAAGGTGTGCAACTGAAGAAGAACGCAAGTGGGTTGATATGGGTGTTGCGGCTATGAACAGACACATTTCGCAACTGGAGCGGTTTGGAAGGTATCCCACCAGAAATGCTCTATTAGGCCGGAAGAACACCCGATCCGAGGAGGAGTTTCTGAATGAGCATAATCCAACCTTGTAGATTGTATCTTCGGCTCATGCTTGCTTGGAGAAATTTAGCTAGGGCGAGATGCGTTGAGAATGAAGTCGGTGATTCATGCTAGGGATTACTAGTTGATAAATATAGCCTAAAAGCTTCTCTGACCCACTATCAGAAACCCTAATCTGCCAGCCAACGAAGATCCTTGGTATCCGGCTTCTAATCAGACTGTTGGGTAGCTTACTTTTCCTGCTGCAGCACCCAACTCCTCGGTGCCAGCTCGAGTCCAATCTCTCATTTCTGGGCTGGCCAGCATAATCGATCCCTTAGCGTGCGCCACCATACCAGGCTCCGGCTCACGAAAGGTACGCATTGTCTCGGCATGACGGATGATGCGGCCAACCATTTGCTCAGTCAGTGGCGTCTGCTTGGCAATTTCCCTAAACGAAACTTGGCCACCAGCTGGTGTCAGGTGAGCAATGCCAAAGCGAGCAATGGTTTGCAAACAGGCCGACTTGTTACTCTGTTACGTCTTCTGCGTTGGCAAACCAAGTAATGGATAATGCTCATGGGGAGCAACATACTCGGGCGGACCGATGAATAATGTCGAGAGGTTCCATAAGCAAGTCATCAAGGACGGCACCTTGAGCCTCAACTATGTCCGCTGGAAGAGGAGGGGTAGGTGATGGTGCAGCTTAAGTACCAAGAACTTCCTGAATCTTGGCTACTGACTGATTGATGGTGGCAGCAAGCTGGATGATTTGTGGGATAGATTTTTTTGAGTCTACGTTGGTTGCCGTTGGGAGAGTAGCCGCGCATAGGGTCAGCAGTGGGGAAAAGGAGTCAGCTACAAAACCATTCTTTCCCTTCTTTCCAAAGGAGGTTTGTCTCTGCTGATTCAACTCACCAAATATTTACTACTGCGAAGCGTAACACTAACGTGCAGGCTTCGAAGGCATTTGTTGTATTTGAAAAGCCTCCGCCAGGAGCTTATACTGTACGGCCTTACAGCACCGTAGTGAGAAAAGTCTAGTCCCAGATCAGCGTGGCCTTGAGGGTCAGTTTTTACCCATCTGAGTTCTAGTAAATGTGAGGCGCCCCGCGATGCACATTGTACAAGGGTAATCGATATGCCCAGGCTGCCACGCTACTTATATGCTTTGTATTTGCTGCTGCTTATACACTACTCCACGGTGAAATGCGAAACTTAAGGAATCAGCGTTGATTGTGTGCAACCGTGCAGACAGAACTCGAGAAATCTTAGTACCTGGTCCGGACTTTGCCCACTCCATCTCACTCCCCTCATACAGGCCTGTGTGGTGTGATACGCAACACTACCATGACAGGTGACAAGCAATTGACAATGACCGATTAATCACCGCCTTGGTCCCCGAATATTGCAGAGGTATTTTCGTCTTCTCAGTTTCCGTTAGCCGACCTATCTATGCGGCCGAGAATCTGGTCATTTCACATTTGCAGTTCAGCGTCGAGGCATAAGCTAAACCCGGTACTTTGTACATCCAGGACCCACTACCCAGGATGTAAGATATCTTATGAGGGCCTTGAAGCGACTTAATGTATACTAACATATCGCGAAGTTTAGTGTCTGCTACTCTCTGAAATGGCACTGCTTCATCTTTTGATGTCTTGGCTGCGCTCGACGCCCGCGTATCGTTCGGTCACGAAGTCATCGGTGCCAGGCCCAGAACTAGAAGATATATGCCTTCAGGATATACTCCAAGCCAGGGCTGCATCAAGCAAAGGAACAGTAATCTGGTATGCTCTTGGAGATACGGCTACATCTAGAGAGTTCTCCTACCTGGAACTTTACAATTAGGCTACCTAATATAGCCGAATTATTCGTGCTATTCCCTGCTTCAAAGACGCTCACCCAGTGCTTTTGCACTTAGAAGGACACCGAGATACCATCGTCTGGTTCTGGGCTGTTTTACTCGCCAACGGCCTACCGGTGCTCTCTTCTCCATCCAGCATCATTGAGAATCACCGGAGTAAGCACATCTAGGGACTATCAAATCTTCTTTAATCACCCATATGCATAACAAGAACAAATTTGCTCAACAGTTTGATGAGAATACAGCCTTGCTGCAATTTCATACAATCGAGTCGCTTAGTCATGAAGAATCTCAACTGACTCGAGATGGCTTAGCATCAAAACTAAAAGCATTTCAAATTACCCCAAATATAAAGGAGGTAAAGCTCTGGCTATGCTGATGCTGGCATCGGGAAGCACTGGAAATGCTGAGGCCGTACGCCTGAGCTACTGTCAGATGAGCGTGCGCAACGATTGCCAAGCCGCCAACCCCGCCGCAGCTGAAAGATCGCAGCCTCGGCCCTCACGAACAAAGGATCTCACATGCTAGGAGATAGACTACGTCAGTATGACTGATACAACAAAGAAACTAGCGCCTCAACAGAAGGGGTTCAGAGGATCTAGCCCGCCGCCGTCTCGAGAGACCTAGCCGAGACAGCCGCAGCGTAGATACATAGATAGAGCGTAGGGCTAGAGGAACAGACACAGAGATTAATCAATTAACTCATTTCTCACTTCAACTCACATCCATCAATTTGTGGCCGCAAATCTGACAGCTACAAACAAGTACTCGCAGCTATCTCTGGCCAGGCCTTAGTGCAAGTGGCAAGACTTCTCGAGGGCTGAGCCTAGGTTTTATGCGGTGGGGGGGGGGGGGGTTCACATTACACAATAATTGGGTCAGAACATGTGATTAGATTCGCTGCCAAGCTGAAGGAGGCTTTGAAAGCTCGAGGACTCTGATTTTGTAGAACTCAATCCTTGGTTTCCAGTTTAGCGCTGTAAACGCCAATTCCCTAGAGTTGCTAATGTAGACTTACTTTTACGTATCTCGGCCCCAAGCGGGTCTTCTCTGAAGGGGGTAAGCGCCAGCACCAACTCCGACGTGTAGTAGTGCCTGACGGTAGGCGAGCCAGTCGATCACTACAGGGAAGATGGCTCGGACCGAATGGTCGCCATTGGCTGACTTCCCCTTGTATGCAAGTGCATCCGTTATATCCCGTGCCAGTTAGCCTGCTTTGCAAAACTATCAGCTATGTTCCAAAAGGAAATATAATCACTTTAAGCTTGAAAAGCATGGGTTGAATCCTAGGGATGCATTCTGTAGATAAAAAAGCACTTCAGGAGAATATAGCTAGCTACCTCGATAGTCAACAACGGTTGCTCCGAAGAGTTATATTACATTACTCTAAACTAGGGCAAAATGGACTCAGCTCTCAACCGAAGCGCAGTGGCACGAGACTTTTGCGGAAACAGGGCTCGAACTGGTGGAGTCTTTCGTATATGCGCCGTTGCATTACGAGGGTGTGATGCATGTGAAGCTGGCAGGGGCGTGAATCCACAGCACCGTAGGATAAGTAGATAGATAACGGGGTCCGAAGGAATACTAGAGTTGCAGCTAGTCAGTATACACGACTAGTCTTGGCGATAATGAGTCTTGTTCGGGTACTACGCCTCAAAGCGGGGCGGGTCTCACACTGCCCCGCTGGTGACATCGATTTAGCTAGCGTATTCCAGGAAACGACCGGGATTCTCCTGTCACAGACGGATCGCGCGCTTTTCCGCAGTCCTACTTCCCCATATATCCAGCCGCCACACGTGGCGCTTGCTGTGCCTCAGTGGGAGGGGCGGACAAAGTATAGTCGGCGCCGACGCATCATGAAGCGTATTTACAACTCTCAGGTCGAAATGGAGCTCAACGCCAGTTGGTGATTGTTAGTAGGAGCGGTAGTCGCTTACTATGGAACCTTGGTCTTCTACCGCTTATTTCTTCACCCTCTGGCTCGTCTCCCAGGGCCTAGACTGGCGGCTATCTCACGATGGTACGAGGCATACTACGATGTTATTCTAGGTGGACAATACACGTCGAAAATTGCAGAGTTGCACACAGTATACGGTACGGCGATGCTCGCCGCTATATTCTACATTATCTTGGTAGCTAGCATGTTCTGCATCTGGCTTTGAACAGGCCCTATCATCCGCATTAGTTCATACGGACTACATGTTATCGATCCGGCATTTTTTGAAACGTTTTATCGCACAGATGGCCGCTGGCATAAGTATTCCTGGACGTATGATGCCTTCGGTGCTAAAAGCTCTACTATCTTTGGATCAGGTACTAACTATATCGACCACTTTCATAGACCGTCCGCTGCTAAACTACCTTTTAGGCGCAGCTATTAGCGCTTTTACGCGAGACAATGCCAATGAATATATCATTGGTAAAGCGTATAATGAACTTGACTTAGAGGACTTTGGTATTGGATTATCGATCGCGTCTCAAGGCGTAGGAGTTTTCTGGCGTACGACAAAGCATGTACGCTAGTTCGGTCCTGCAATGAGGGCGATGCCAATCAACTGGGCCATGAAGGTAGCAGACGAAGGCACAAAATCCTTCCTCCGCTATCTCCAGGTAAGCTACCATTGGATATAGGATAAGCGACTTGGAACAACGTTATCGCTATGTAGCTGTCTTGCTTACCACTGACTTCGACAGCAATCCGAACGGGACACGCGGGACGCTATAGCCGCAGCGGAATCTTCCTCCCCTAATAACAAGGATCAGAAGACTATGGTCCACGAGATTGTTTATTCAGACCTTCCACCTGCTGAAAAAACTTTCGGTCGTATTTTTGAGGAAATAGCTACTGTAACTAGTGCAGGCTTCGAAACAACCGCTAAAACTATGAGACTAATTCTTTACCACGCTTATACTAATAATGTAATTCTTCAACGACTTAGAGAAGAGCTTGCCTTAGTCTCTACTAAGTCTTCAGAGCCAATCGCATTGAAGGAATTAGAGCAGCTAGACTATCTAACGGCTGTCCTAAATGAGGGTATGCGGCTAAGTCCTGCAGTCGCTACCCGAGCAGCGCATGCCACGGATAAGGATCTCTTCTACAGCAATTGGCGCATTCCTGCGGAAACACCAGTTGGAATGACTACCCTATTTATGCACACCGATAAGAAATTGTACCCTGACCCAATGCGCTTCAACCCGGATCGATGGCTGGATTCTGCGGCCCGGAGAGCCGCCTCTTCGAAGTTTGCTCCCTTCTCAAGAGGAACGAGAATATGTTTAGGAATGCAGTAAGTCTGATCCTATCCATCACCGCCCTTTCCCTGTTCCCATCATACTTTTGCTGATATAATGGACTTTATATAGCCTAGCTTGGGCTGAGATGTACATGCTCCTCGCTGCCTTGGTCCAGGAATTCACTTTTACGATTGAGGGTGCTACAACCAGTGACTTCGAGTTGGAAAAGGACAATTTCGGGATTGGCAACAAGGCAGAGTGCAACTTGATGGCTCGTGTTGGTCCGTACGCCAGCTGATTTCCAGCTGATTTTACCCGGGCTTGCGGTTGCTTAATTTGTATTAGCTTTTTATTCCCGGTTGCCTTTTAGGATTTACATAGTCATTTATCGAATAGGTGAATATGGATGGGTCCGTCATGCACGTTACTTGACCCTCTTGATAATACAATACCCGACTGCCGATGGCGTCGGAACTGCATACCATATACGTGCAGTCTAGCATTGGCCCGAATAGGCTACTGGTCCCTACCAGAACTAGGGGCCTGTCATTTCTTCGGACTCCGACATGCATTGATGCTGGGGATTTAGTATCAAGACTTTCCCCTAGTACACCATCAGTGATTACTAGCATATCTGCAGGATCGGCATCGAATATCTGCATCCTTTGTGACCGGCTCTAGGAGCTTGGGCGCGTAGGTCCATTAGAGCCCATACATGGCCCCATTTGTGTACTATCAAAGGCGCGGGAGGAGTGCGGGAGGAGTGCGGGAGGCTTGCAGAAGGCTTACGGGCTTCTACAAGGGGGGTGCATGAGCAGGTCAGTCTGTCTGTGTGCGCTCGGATAAAATTTGTATGAAAAACTGTCGATTTCTTTCGAATTCTGTACAAGTTCGAGCACGGACAGACTCACCCGCTCATACACCCCCCTTGTACTCAAATCAATCAACCGTTTTCCGTAGACATTTTGTCTGTGCCCAGAGGCCCACAGTCTATCTACTCATGTGCCCCTTATATACGCAGCGCATTACCCTCCCTGGGCCCATCTTCAAGTACAAGTGCAGCGGATGGCAGGCCCAATAGACCAAGCGCAGTGACTGCGTTCCGAACAGGTGAAAATTCATCCGAAGCAGAGGGACCGGCCAATGCGAGCAATACACCGGAACTGGGTGATAACCTTGGCCTAGCGCAACCAATCTCACTATCCGAGTCAATCATAAATACCGC
This sequence comes from Ophiosphaerella korrae, assembly GCA_028456385.1. NCBI lineage: Eukaryota > Fungi > Ascomycota > Dothideomycetes > Pleosporales > Phaeosphaeriaceae > Ophiosphaerella > Ophiosphaerella korrae. The sequence continues at coordinate 22,352 of JALNQF010000428.1, read as the reverse complement.
GCGTTCTTCTAACAGAGTGAGTGTTCCTTCATTTGGCACCCCCTAAGCAGGCAACTTCAATCTGGACAAGTTTTTAGCGGATAGCTTGGAATTATTCCGTGCTACGCGAGCGGACAATTTTTTAGCAGACAACTTGGAATTCTTTGGTATCTCACAGGCGGGCAACTTTATGTCGTTCGATATTCAGGTTAACGACGCTACGTGAATTTCCAGTGTATGACTTCAAACTCAACACCGGCGCTGACGAACACGTTCCGGCCGGGCGCACAGTAGATTGCTTTTCCACGAGTGAAAGGTACGGACCTTTTCCCATCCGAGATGTCTGGGGAGGCGCTTCCTGGGACCTTGAGAGGGACGATGCACTGCGCACGGGGGTTGAACAGCCATGCTCATTGATCTCTTGGTCTCGCTATGCCGCATTTCGTTGGTTGCTACTCCACTGTAAATACTGCATCTGGGCTTTTTGGAAGGGGTATAACGTTTGTCATCGACTTAGCAACCTCAACCCCTAAGGCGAGGACATCCTTTTCCGATCCTCCACTAAGGATACACTCGTCAAATTGTTTCCAATCCGTCCTTGGTTTGTATTGTCCACTATTTGTAAGCCATAAATCTATTGTGGCTATCAACTCTTATGCCTCTTTACTCAGCTGCACCTCCTCTAGATGTTCCGGCATCTGGAAATAGTAATTCGACAGTCGTAAAATGATATGCTGTCTCGGTGTCACCAGGGTCGCTGTCTCCTTCAGTCGCATTAGCCTAGCTCTAGGGTAAGGGTTTTTATGTTCATACATGCCTTTTAGAGTAGTAGGGCTCGATAAATAATATGATACTTTTTGGCTGCTGCGGGCTGGCGGAATGTCAAAGGTGGGGCATGAGCATTTGGCACGCTAGATTTCATTCGGAAAACGTATTTTCCGCCCTATCATCAGGCCGCAACGCTTACCACAGTTCGACGCAGTTCCAAACTTCCTGCAATTTTAGATGCTTTTTCTAATCATTGCTCAGAGTTCACAAGTGGGCTATCCAGAGATCGCTCGGACTGGTAATACTTGAAATATCTACATTTCCCTATCAACATGGTTGGGTAGAGCCAACCTATGACCAGGAAGGGAAGCATTGGTTTGCCGTATACCCGCGCCTCTTTCGCTTAGAAGCAGTTTTCAAGAGTAAATTGAGGAAAACGCGTAGGCTGGAGCAGTGGGCCTATGAGGTAAACACGTGGATTTGTGACAGGCAAGCGGATCACGTGACCAGGTCACGGAGCCCTCTTGGCCTTTCCACTTACTCTCTCTGTTTCTCCGATCCATATTTTCCATTACGTACAATCTATATCCAAAGGGCATCCTCATTCAGATATCCCGCCGGTCCGCTAAACGCTGGAGCGAAAATGACAGTCTACGACGAGATTGCAGAGACCAACAGTAATAATGTATTCAGGGCTTGGGTGCGCAAGGCCATCGACGCCAAGGGCGAAATCGTTGCTTTTGTTACTGGTCACCCGGATGGTGGTGGAGTCGGGGAATTCATTGGTTTCTTGAAGAGCTCATTCAACCTCAGCCTTCGCATCGCATTCGGCGATAGACGACAGAGCGCTTCTATTCAGTTCGCAAAACCAGGACATACAACGTGGAGGTCTGAAAAAGTTATGAATGAGGTGCGGTTCATAGAGCACCTTAGCAAATACACCGCTATTCCTCTCCCTCATGTACGCGGTTGGTGTCTAACTGAAGAGAGCTCATAACGGCTAGGTCCATTTATCGTCATGGATTTTATCGAAAGGATGCGTTTATCAACTGTCCTAAGGCAACTAACAAAAGGCAACTAGGAAGACGTGATTCTAAACACATGTATTGACGACGCAGCACTCGACACCATCTATGATCAACTCGCCGATTACATGCTTCAACTTTCTCAGCTTGATTTTTCGTGCATTGATGCTATCTCAAAGGACTACGCTTCAAACACATGGTCTGTTACTAGAAGACTGTTACATATAGCATGAACGAGTTGGCAACTTCCACAAGCTACCTTACTGATCGATTTCCTAACGCGCCGTTCGACCGTGCAAGCGACTATTTCAAATCAGTTGCGAGCGAGCACTTGATTCATCTTCGAGCCCAGCAGAATCTTGCTGGCGATATTGAAGACGCTCAGAAGCGGTTCATCGCTCGTCACCGGTTTGCGCAACTCATCCCAAAATACTACATTGATGACACTGGCTCATTCAAGGTCTTCTGCGATGACATGTAGCCTTCAAACGTGCTCATCGACCTAGACACCCTCCGTATTATCGCCGTGCTCGATTTCGAGTTCACAAACACTATGCTGGCTCAATTCGCGTACGATCCGCCCTGGTGGCTGCTGTTGAAAGAATTCTTGGCGCGCTATGTGCCCAAGATGGAGCAATTCTTGCTAGCGTTGGAGCGAGTAGAAGCAAAGTCAGCATCAACGTGAGAGCGACCTAAGGAGCGACATCTTTTTCTCCCGATGGGTGACTCGTGGAAGACTGGACGTTTCTGGTTCAATTATGCAGCAAGGAAGAGCTTGGGTGTCAGCGCTGTCTGTTGCGAACGCGTAAGCTGAGACTAAGGGCCTAGAGGGCCGTTGAATAATATATACTACTCGACTCCAATAATTAATATTATTAATTATTTATAACTTTTTAGTTTATTATAGAAGAGTAGAGCTAAGCCGTATTCTAATAAGTATTATGTTAGAATGAAAAACTCTAAAAAAGCACAATTTAAGATTTTTATATAATAATTTAATTATTAAAATTAATTGTAGCGCAACCAGTAAAATTCTTTACTACTAGAGCCTTGCCTTCTAGAGCTGGTTAAGATTAAATTCAGGTGGTGCTTTTACGTATTTGAGGTTGACTGGTTCTCGTCCGATGACTGAACAATTTTGAATGATTCGCTTGGGATCGTCGAAAAGGTTATCGGCCCAAGTTAGCCACTCAGGTGCTGATGCAGCTATTACTGCTGAGTGATCCATAGCCGGATACAATCGTAAGTGTATCTCATTGCCAAGTAAACAAGCATTTTGAAAGGCCTTGATCGTTGTCTGTGGTAGTACAGAAGTGTCATTCAATCCTTGTACAACAAGGATTGGGTGTCGAGATCGGGCGCCGGACGCGGGAGCGCTAGCGTCCTGCCACACTTCGAATAGATGCTTATCCTTCTCGAGATTGCTCATTTGAAGGATGTTCCCCAACTCCAAGTCCAAGGACATGCCAAGAAGGGCAGTAGTACATGACTGTGCAATTTTCGAGAGCTCCACCCTCTTTCTCATGGCTTCGCCGAGAATTGTAAGATTGTAAGATGGCATGTATCGTTGCAGTCCCACCGCTAGATAAGATGCCTCCGCCGTGACAACATAGTCATGAGGATTCCTTGACGTGATGATTGAATGAGCGTCCTGGTAGAACATATCAAAAATCCTCGTTGCAGGGGCAAGCGATACTGTTCCGAGGTACTTACCAGCCTCCTTTGAACCGACCAGATCGCTCTCGGCGAGTTTCCAAACAGCTCCACCTCCCTGTGAGTGGCCAACGGATATCCATTCATAAGTAAAGATGTGATCGAACATTTTCCTTGATGCAACGACCGAATAGTATAAGTCATTGGCATGAGCGGGGAACGTGCAGTATTTATGTTCGGTGTAGTTGTTGCCCAGGCCTGCATAGTCTGTAGCTACCACAGCATACCCACGTTCTACCAAGAGACCCCAGCTATCATAGTCGAAAAGCCCTGGTCCCGTGGATGGCGCACACCCTCTGTACAGTCCAATTGTTCCGTGTGCATAGGCGGCGACAGGATATCTTGGGCGATTACCACCGGGGTGGTATGGGAAAGCAATAAACCCGGTTGCCGGTACTAGTGTGCCATCAAAGTCCTTAGAAGTGTATTGCATGCGAAATACAGTGATGCCGGCCTTGACATTAAGTTTCGTTGAATTCAATGCCTGGATTTTGAGCAGATCCCCTGGTTTGGACTGCTTGAAGTTCGGCGCTGTGGCGTAGAAATCATAGTCAAATCCCGTGCCCAAGGTCTCCAAGTCGACTCGATTTGTCGAATTGAGAATCGTCATGCAAGCTGAGCTACAGCCATATTTGGTGGCATCTTCGGCGCTGACATTGAAATTGGAGGCTTGCTGGCCCAAGACGGCTCCAACTACAGCGAAGTAGAGCAGTACAGAGAAGAACATAGTAGTATCTGCACACTCGATGGAGTTGAGTTTCAACGGATAGTAATGGAAGCGTGATATACAGTGTCGCTTCTAGTATAAGAAAAAGAAGTTCCGATAAGGTTAGTTAGGGGCGGTGAAATAGTAGCGAAAAGAAGTATTCCTACAGAGGAAGTGCTTTAAAACTATGGATTGGAGCAGAAGACCAGCTATTTATCAGGATTTCTAATTACTTCCAGGCTAAGTCTGAATGACACGTAACCTGGAAAGATGATGCTTGTGGTATGGGTGCGTGCCTAGCTCTTCAATATTCTGAGTGAGGGCCGCCATGCTGTACTAGTCTCAAACAGGGAAGAATCGAGCGGCGGTTAACTTGATTCGATGAAATTAATTTGACCTCTACACCCTCTCGTCACAGCTCCATCGTCTGAGAAAGCACGTGAAATGCTCTGATACCTGCACTAGCACCTGCCACAGCAACTGCAATAGTGGTCAGTTTTGGAAAGGGTTGGATCCGACCGAGGTTCAAATGTCTGTATCAATAATATTCATATGTAAGATGCAATCAGTTTTTCACTCTATGTCTATGATGAGTGGAAAAAACATGAATTAAAGACGGGCCGTGCTATTAGCAATTACAGAGTTGCTTGTAGATCGAATCCAGCTTGTCCTTATGCTGTCAAATTCCACATTGTCCTTACGTCCTCCAGGTATGTATTCGCCACTATGTATCCTTTCTGAGCAATCTTCTCAAATGCAGCTACCACACGCTCGCGTAGACTCGTTTCCTGCACCTCCAGTGCAGCAGTGAGAAGTAGTGGCGCAAATACAATTGCCTCAAGCTTGACGAGCGGTAGACGCGCTTCGGCTGCTTCCAAAATGGCCAGTGCCTGAGCCCTTAGGAATGTTGGCTCTGGAGGAGTTGGCAACTCAAGCTCAAGAGCTATCGCGATGCGTGACCACCCTGGATGAGAAAATAAGCGTAGTAGGGCGATGACACTGGCATGATAGAAAGCCCGTTCAACCAAGGAGAAGTCGGTGGGTGCAGATTCAACTGACTGATTCGCATTGAGAAGGCGTTCGGCCTTATTCCGGGCGTCCTCTGCTTCTCTAAGGATAGTGGCTACTTCGTCGGCGATTTCTGATATAGAGACAAGAGGCGCCGCACCTTGTCCTGCAGTCGCACAGCTGAATTCATGTGCACCATACCGCTCTTGGGAGCAACATCTCATTCGCTCTATGAGACTGATGCATCTGCGGATAGAATTTTAGTCGCAGAGCGCTAACGTACAAAGTAAATTGTCCATTGTTATAGTAAGCACCTACCTTGCACTGCACCGAGAAAATGTGATCAGCAAGTCACAAATACGATAAAATTGTCCCAATTGGTCATCCGGAGCAGCCTTTTCTAGCGAGCAAATGGCTCCACTGTCGGTGAGCGTTCGCATGTCGAATGCTACCGGTTCTTCATCGAGAATAAGTGCCTTGAAAGAGCCAATCAAGCAGTAGAATAGCAATAGTGAAATTGTCGAACTTGAAAGAGGACTAGACTGTGATAATCTGACACTTTCGCGACCAATTTTGTTCATCACGGCGAAGAAGCCAACACCATTTTCGTCAGTGATGAGCTGTCTCTAGTTAATTTCACGATGCGTGAGAATCCACCAGTACTGGCATGCGACAGCAAACACAACACTGACTTTTGTACAGACTTACCTCAAGTAAGCATAAAAGCGTCGCAAACAAAATCGTCGATTCTGCTATGTCCATGGTACGAACTGCAAGCATATTTGACAATTCAATGTGCATGGCATGTCGTCTTTGAAGAATATTTTCTCTTCGGATATCATGGTTCCCATTACCTTCCCCATTTTGGCATTCAAGAAGCTCAGATATTAAGAAAATAGCCTCATTTATTGGACCTGAAGTATTCCGAAAGGGCTCAATGGCGGTGCGTGTGAAGGGTGCACAAATGGGCGATGACAACTCACCAACGAAGTCGAAAAATGAGAGCAGATACACCTGTTTAACCGCTAAATCGGAAGGATTGCCGGATCTAATCTGTTCACCCGAGCCGTTATTTGTAGGTATGAAAGGCGAAGACGCGTAGTGCAGAAAGCTTAGAGTAAGTGCGCGACTGTCCGGTTCGTCACACTGTATTTGGCGATCTGAACAACGGGAGCAGGGCCGTCTCCCATCGCACTATTCCAAGCTCGATTAGCACTTTTTTAAGTCAGGAATCTTTTGCACCCTTGACAGAGGGCTACCTTCTGAAGAGATGCAACTTACCTTGGTATGAGCCAGGGTGCACTTCTTACAACGATGACTCAACAGGCGGCGATCGCGAGGCCCACAATATCGCCTTGAGGCTTCTCTAACGCCTGTTGTCTCCATGGATGAGGTTTCGATTAGGAAATCTTCGAGTGTGCTTTATATGAGGAGAAACCCAGTATTTGTTCGCTGCAACTGCGGTTCAGCAAGCGCCCTAGCTCGGGCAAAACACACTTACCTAGTTAGGAAATGATTGAGCGAAGACCCACCTTCCAGGCTAGCGTGGCTTTGGAACGAACCAATGGATTGTCACTGGCATTCCATATGCCTGCCATTTGAAACTGGGGGCGCTGCTCGGCTGAATTGCCGCATATTCAAACTGTCATGTTCGACCAATATTTAACGCCGACTCCTTGAGCATCTCACGCTTCCATAGGACATTCTTCGCGATCTGGACCTTTCGGCGGCACTTAAAATTACATGGAAAGTATATACCATGACGGAATCTAATACGACATCGGTTTTGGTCATTGGAGGAGGCATGGCCGGCCTGACAGCTGCATGCGAATTACTTGAGAACAACATCAATGTCATCGTCCTTGAAGCAGCAACCCAAGCCGGGGGTCGAGTCCAATCGATTACTACCAAACTAGGGTCACGTCTCGACATGGGTGGGCAATGGATTGGATATGACCACCGCCGCCTCCAAACGCTTACAAAGCAAGCCCATTTAAACACATACAAGACATACACCAAGGGAATGCCGGTCATTATTGATGAGGGCCGCAGGATATCGCTATATTCTCCGGCAGTTCTTCTCGGCGGTATTGTTCTGATATTCTTCGATCTCCTCTGCAGGATCCGCGTGCCGCGGACATGGAATAAGGTCTCGGTACAGAAAGCTGTTTCGATAGTAGCGCCTATTGGAACTACCAAGAGATTACTTGAAGTCCTCGTTACTCTTTCATCGGCGGCAGACTTGACCACGACATCCATTTACGCTTATGGGAAAGCTGTTCCGCTTTTAGGAGGCTTAATAACCATGCTCGGCAACCACGGGGGAGCGCAAGACAGCCTTATAGTTGAGTCGATCGGCTCAATCGTCGAGATGCTGGCTTTACGACTTGGTAACTGTAGATTACGAACCGGCATGCGTGTGGTTAGCATCAGCCAGCATAACGACACGGGAGTCACAGTTCGAACCGCATCAGGTGAAGAGTTCAGCGCAGCAAAGGTAATCATAACGGTACCTCCACCGATGCTGAAATCAGTCTCCTTTCAGCCAGCACTGACATTAAAGCGCACGCTTCTACAGCAAACCACACAAATGGGCGTAGTCTATAAAGCTTTCGCCGTGTTTGAAAAACCTTTCTGGCGAGACCGTCTCGGAGGTGAATATATCGTCCTCGACAACCCGCCGCGGGGATTCTTCGACTCCTCTCCTCCTGGTGGGCCAGGACATCTGTGTCTCCTGGTCGGCGGAATTCCAGCGCGGTCCCTTGATGATCTAGATCCTGAGGACCGCCGCGAGTTGCTTTTGGCGCCTTTGGTGCCTTTCGTTGGGCGACAAATCTTGAAGCCGCTTGAGTGGCACGAGAAGGCGTGGCATCGCGATGAATTCTGTGGGGGTGGATACATGGCTATGCCGCTTGCTGGCAGTATGGATGGCATCTTACCCATGCCTCGTGAACCTTTAGGAAATATCCATTGGGCTGGTACAGAGACGGCGGATGAGCATCCTGGATATGTGGAGGGGGCGATTCAATCTGGGCAACGTGTGGCGAAGGAAGTTCTTTCTACCTTGTAGCGGTTGTTGGCGCTGATATTGGGACTGCGGACATGCGGGGTGCAGGAGTACTGCTTATTTAGAGCTAGCGCAAGTCATGCTCAGAAGCGTGAGAGCCTTATGTTACGGGCTGCTGTACTTAGAGTACTCTTATATACTGTGAGAGTGTTACGGACTAGCCTTAGGAGGATATTAAGTTATAAGGGGTCGAGGGCGTTATTAAATATCTTACTACCTAAGTCTAACTAAGCTTTTCTTATATACTTATTAGGGATACCTGTCTTTTCTAAGGCTTGGGCAAAGCCTAAGCCTATAATATGTCCCCTTATTCCTATCTTAATTTTATTCTAAGGCCATATGGGCAGCGAGACGGGCGAGATTGGTGCCGATCTCGCGCGCACCACGGGCATCAACACCATAAAAATCATGTATATAGCAATACATAACTTACCCAAAAGGCTCATCTTATTAACTACCTAAATTAACTCAAAATGTGCTCAAAAACCAGCTTTGTATAGGTATTTCACTAGCGTTGCGGTACGCCAAGCTATCTCGGTGTGCGAGCTTTTTTGCAGCCGCGTGCCTAACTAGGAATGTGGCAATTTCTCAAATAATAATACTACTGAGGAGCCCGCTGTAAGTGTTAAGGAGCAAGATTCGCAGAGTTTCTTCAGGTTGTTAGGGCTGTAGATATGCTGCTGCACTGTCCTACTTCGATAACGTTTACGAACTTTCTTTAGTCTTATACCGAGTAATTGTAAGGTCTTTAGGGATGTAAGAGGAATAACAGTTATCATGAAAATCACTAAGATTAAAGTTCAAGTGAGCATTAAACACGCCAGGTATTTAACGAAAGGCTGGGGTGAGATTCGTCTTCAAGTCCTCCTTTATAAGCTCCACAACGATAGTGGTAGATGCTATGTTCTAGCAACCACCACAGCCACACGCTGAACAGCTACCCTCTGAGCATACGCCGATACCCCAGCTGCATTGGTTATCAATTGAGCACCTCATTCAGGGCCCGTTTCCAGTGCCCACAGTCAGCCAGCACCAATTACCGCGCGACCCACAAACTCTCCAGCAGGAGTCGTCTGTGCACTCGAACTCGCTTCCAAACCAGCAGGTTAATTCTTCCCTACATGATTCGGGCGTTATATTCGTACAGAATTATGTCTGAAAATGGGGGCGACTTACCACTTATCAAAAATGCTGGGTCGGAAGCCAACGCCCGGTTTCTCAGGACTTGGCCGGATCCACCTCTGCGAAACAGCATTTTCCACTTCCCCTAGGTGGAGAGAGGCTCACGGTTGATGATACAAGTCAAGATATGGTGTACGAGAGATCGGAATTGCTGCAAAACAATGAGAAGCAGCGTCTTACAGAAGGCGATACTGAGCAAATGCGCAAAGATCAAGAGAATAATTACACTAGGTTTCTGTATATCTGCTACCCAGCCTCGAACACTCGAAATTTAGACGAAATCAGAGTCAAGACCCTGAGTGATCGTCCTACTGATAAAGTGCTCATACAAAGCATCAGAGAAGAGTACTTCTCCCTCCGATCGTCTCTGAAACGACTGAAAAGCCTTCGTGGCTTCAGCGCCATAAGGTTGGCGAGGGTAGGCAATAAGCTCAGATTCAACTGTTCTTCAATTGTTGATGTGTAGCAGTTTGATTATTACCGTACTGCTAGATCCGCACTTCCCATAGCTATTAAATGGCAGTGGCCGAAGCCAGGAGATGGCGAATGGGAGACTATTAGCAGTCCAAACGATCCTATTGATGAGTCAAGTCTAGCCCAACACATGCTCCATATTTGGACACAGGAATGTGTTTTAACAGATCATCCCAAGGCAGACCCTGAAGAGCGAAACGGACGGCTCACTCAGCTCGTCCTGAACTACAAGGACAAATCGTTGACGTTTCCAATGGACAATTTAGAAATACCTCCATTCAACTTTTCACTCTGGCTCAAATCATTTACGCTCTTCTTGGACGACCTGAAAGCGCCCAAAGGGAGTAAGTGACTTATATCGAGTGCGCATGCCGCTACATGCACAACTAGCTCTCAAATTTACAGGCAAAGGGAAAGAAGTTGAGGATAAACGCCTGAAAACGCTAAATTGGACCCGTGTCAGCTTAGAAGTTGACTACGACGACCGCCTCGCTGATCCACAGATGATCTACCACCGCACGCCCAAGAAGTTGCGTACAGGTCTCCAGCCCGATCCAGCCGGCATCACACCGCGCAAAGGATGGGCAATATGGATTGACGAAGACTTTACAGTTCCTTGGTACATACCTTTTTTGTTAATGGTCGTGGCGATCGGTATCTGTGTCTTTGCAGCTTGGTATACGGCCGAACAAACGCCAAAGGCGAATGGGTGGACGATCGGGAGCTGCTTGCTTGCGGCTCTAGCACTAGGTTTCAATGCGTGGGTACTGAAGGCGAAGGATTCTAAACATGCACGAATGTAGATGAAGTACTGAGGTCGCGTTGTCCAGCCAGTAAAACGACAGCCCCATCTATGGCAGATATTGAGCATGTGGTGTGTTTCGAGGATTAAATCAATATACGCATTTTCTTGAATGCCATACTGTGTTTCTCCTAGATGTGCCGACCTGTATGCACTTGGAGAGTGCGGCGATCAAATTCTAACATAATAGTATGATGCAATTCTATTCTAGAGCACTGATTCAGATTCACTTGTCAGAATCGTACTGCAAGCGCCATAACCGTTAGATTGTCCTCAAACCAAGGCGCCCGCTATTCATGACTCTTGTCTTCCATCCTGCCCAAAAGCACAATCGGTCTCGCGATCCGCCCCAATCACACGCTACCAATGTCTAGGCTATTAGGTGGAAGAATAAAACGGTCGTCATGGAACTGCTTAGACAATTGGCTAATGCCAATGCGACGGACAACTGGGGAGGCGCAATCACGCAGGCTCGAAGTGAAAGGCTTGCAAAGACAGTTACAGATATCTGCTTTCGCGAACAGACAGGGGGTGTTACAGAAAATTCAGTTAATAACATAAAAAAGAACAGTTGATAGCAAAGCTGCGTTATTATTTGTTGGAAATTGATATAATGAGTGAAGGATAGCAATAATTTTGATATGTATTGAGCTTATCTATATATAAGTGCGACGCGAGCATTCTAAGCGTCTAGAGAAAAAGGCAGTTGTCGCACAGAGTAGTCGCCTCTGCAAAGTGGTGATGCCAGTCTCATCGGGCAATCTTCTGGGCTCTCCTACCTTCAAGAGCCTCTCGTATGCTCATGGCTCCAGTCTAAGATGAGAGGATCGATAGGAATAGCTTCATCCGCGATGCAACGGCGATTCGTACCTGGAAGCTCTTGGTAGTCGCATTCCAGACTGTTTGGGCTTCTCTTTCCCCCTTTCTTTTCATACTACGAAGCAGCGTTTCTCGAAGATTGTTCATATCGTTGGTACTAGGCAAACACCAACCACCTTCCTCTTCTGAAATAGCTGCATTATCTAGTGAGTGCATCTTCCCCTCAGCAAATGCCTCCTGTGTAGCATCTGCGCAGCGAGAAGTGGTGAGATCCGAAGAATCGTCATGGTAGGTGCTATTGGAGGGTGGGTTCGCAATAAGGTCTCGATGATCCTGGTAAGCATGGTCGGCCCACCCAGCCTGAGTGGAGGTCTCCAAAAAGGGTCCCCTGATTTAGAAGGGTGGCTGACTTGATGGGGTGGCCGACTCGATCGTAAAATACGTTATAAATTAAGTTAGTTTCGAGTAAGGATAATAGAAGGGGTGTATAGCGTATATAATCGAGAGGTGGAGTATATAGGTAAATCCATCTTCTTGATCATTATCTTATTGTTATCCATGTTATCTTGATAATCGCCACCGCGTCACGTTACGCTACACAAATCGGTCTACTCAGGCCGCCACCGCACATGTTCAAATCTCACAGAATCACATCCAACGTTTAGTGTCTCAAACGTGGACATACGCTTTGGTCCAGCACAGTGATTAGTGCAGCCGAGAGGCCCATTTCTGGTGCGGGTTTCAAGCTCAGCGAAGAACTTCTCCGAGAAGAGAAGGTCGCCAAGGAGCGAGAAGCTTTGGGGAGTGAAGAGCTCTGGTGAGTGGTAAGCTCCTAGTAGAGGAGACCTACGAGGAGAAGAAAGCCCCGGGGAGGGAAAGGCTCCACGGAGAGAAAAGCTCTGAGGAAAAAGCACCCAGGAGAGGGGATTTCCCAAGAGAAGCTCTGGACATTCTTGACCCCCTAGCAAGCCTAATTGCGGCCCGGAATTGGGTCCACTTAGTTCTTGACACTGCTCATCCCTTCGAGCTGACCGGCGCCCAAATTCGGACCCTCTTTATGATGCTAAGGGAGGAAATCAGACACAATCACACTGGCTCGCGTTGTGCTCAGCCACAACTCAAGCTGCTTACTCATTGCTCGCGTACGCCCCTGTGGCACTCAAGAACAAATCCGGAAAAAACATTGTGTGAGAGTAGATTTCACTTAATTGCTAACCGCTATTTTGTGGCGCAAAATCCGCTATTTATAACCGTTGGGGCAACGCCAGGAAGGCGCTAGGGGGACGTTGGGGTTCTATACGTATCACGTGCAGGATCCTTCACCTGTTCGTGCCAGCCCTTTACATCGATCGATACTGCGCAGCTAACGTCTAAAAAGGGAAATTCGTATCCGCATGTCCGATAAGCGGAGCACGAGCGCCTTTAGCGCCTAGGCCGTTTATTACATTGCGCTTCATGACGAAGGGCAAAAGTCTGGATTGGTTCAACTGCGCCTTAATTGTACTTTTCAAATAGCATGGATCATTGGTATGATTCATACTCACGCGTTTAGTAAGGCTTCAAGAATATTTTTATACGTGTGGGCAGCAGAGTTGCGGTTGACAGGCTGTAGTGTCAGCTGGTTGTGAGAACTAACAACCAATTAGGTTCCAGACTAAGAGCTAGAAGCGGCAACGGGGAGGACCATGAACTTCTGCCAATCCCAATTCGGTGGGGACCTTCCTGAAAGCCTACGAAAGGACTACAGGTATTCAGGCATTCCAGCGTCATCAAACTTAAGGACGACTCCTATGAAGCAGTAGTCGTTAGGCGCCTCCCTGATATACCTGATGATGTCAACATTTATGATCGCACTCATCCGCCGAGCAGCATTTCCTTCCAAAAAGAGAAAGAGATGAACGAAATTCCTTCTATGGTATTGCTCCAGCCGTCCACGGGTCTTTGAGGAGTTCAGAGGCTTGCTTTCTCTTCTCTTGTAACCATTTGAGCATTGATCTTATGAAATTGAAAAACTGCTCTTTGGTTTCACCATCGAGGGCAGATACCGATTCCTCAAGGGGAAGCTGCCGTACAACCGTACCTCCAGCACCCTTCCACGATGTGGTGGGTTGCCGATGGCTGCAGATCTTCATCGACCGCGCTGAACAAATGTCGATTCTCTCCCAGATCCCAGATCTATTATTTTACTTTAATGATAAGCAGGAGCATACAGAGGCAGATATGCTCACTAAGGCGGCAACATTCCAAATATCAACACTCGAACCCCATTCCATATCAAACAATACCTCTGGGGCACGGTATAGCTCAGGTTGGATTAGACCTCTGAGATTCTCCTATTTGAGCTTCTCTGAAGTCACAGAGGACTAGTTGGCCCCACAGAGAATCCCTAGGTAGTCCGAGTTTCCGGGAGCTGTAGACAATGTGGATATCGTTGATCACTTTTGTCGGTGATGGTTCCTCTGTTTCGGCTCTTTCAAAATCATCGAGTACGGATTCGTCATCCACGGCTAACATAATATTTGACGGATTAATACCTAATTCCGTTTATCAGCTAGGAAAATACAAGATTGCGAGGGCTTACCTGTATGTATCACGTGGTTTCGATTTTCACTGGCTGTGATAATAGCCTTGAGAGAACCCCAAATCAAAAATGCAACCTCCGACACCTGAGAGTGCGTGTTTAATAAAGATTCGAAACATTCAAGTAGTGAGAAATACCAGCGAATATTCCTGAAGAAAGTACAGAGATGGAAGACAAATCGACAAGATGCAGCGCCTACAAGATAGACATCCTGCAAGGTAGACTTCACGCAAGATATACTTCAGGAGGTGCAACAACTAAGAGATCCAATATTAGATAAAGACAAGCTAAGGAGTGGAGGGTAGGGGCTACAAATACTAGGTAGCTACCTAAGCAGCTGCCTCGAGGTTGCATAAGGCTAGAGATAAGTAGAATATATTAGGTCGAGAGCTATATGACTGGTTTCAGTGCCTCCATGCCCATCCAGTCTCTTGGGGCCCCCTATAGACCCGCAAAGCTTACCTAACGTGTCTGATCACGTGCTTATCCTACTACACCACACTATATAGAGAAAGCTGAGAATCTAGTTCGAGACCGGGTTATTATTAACCTTCTGATCCCGTTAGTTTTAATGTGTGGGGAATTATTACACTCGCGTGACTAGGTCGAGGGGTCCACGGGTACCTTTTCCATGAGGTGGGGCCGCACATCCGGTGGTGCGATAATACCCACCTAAGCAATGATTTTGCTCGTAACATATTACCTTATTACCTATCCAAAGACTCTTTTATAAAAACCATCGAAAATCGCTTTTTCAGAGCAAGGTAGCCAGATAATTCCTTAATTAAGAGCAGCGATTCGGTTCCCATCATAATTCGTCTCGCTCATAGTCATCCTACAATATGACTCCAGAAAGCACCATCTTAGTCGTTGGCACCGGTAACGCAGGTTTCTCCGCCGCGCTATCCGCAGCCGAATCCGGAATTCCAGGTCCCCAAATCCTGGTGATTGACAAATGCCCTCAAGAATGGGCCGGCGGCAATTCGTACTTCACAGCCGGCGCGTTTCGCACCGCACACGCTGGATTGCAGGACCTACTTCCCTTAGTCAATAACGTGGATGCCGAAACAGCCAATCAAATTGACCTGAGTGCATACTCCGAGGAGAAGTTCATGGGCGATTTGATGCGTGTGACCGAGGGCCGGAGCGATGCAGAGCTGGGAAAAGTGCTAGTCAGTGAGAGCAACGAGACGGTGCAGTGGCTGCATTCACTTGGTGTACGCTTCCAGCTCTCCTTCAACAGACAGGCGTACAAAGTCAACGGCCGGTACAAGTTCTGGGGCGGCCTGTGTCTCAAGACACAAGATGGCGGTAAGGGTCTTATTGAGGATCATATGGCTGCTGCGCATTCTCGCGGCATCCGTATCCAGTTCAACACAGCTCTGAAAGCTGTTGTGCGGGAATCACCAACGGGTAGTGTGATTGGTGCCAAGGTGGAAAGAAATGGAAAAGAAGAGGTGATAACGTGCAAAGCGATAATCCTAGCAGCGGGAGGTTTTGAAGCAAATCCGCGTATGCGAGCGCAATATCTAGGCCCGAATTGGGACCTAGCACATGTCAGAGGGACACCGTATAATACGGGTGAGGTTCTCGAGTTTTGTATTCGAGATCTTGGTGCGAAGACCGCGGGAAACTGGTCTGGTTGCCACTCTGTAGCATGGGACGCCAACTCACCTCCAAACTCTGGTAACCGGCTCATTAGCAACGAGTATACGAAGAGTGGGTATCCTCTGGGCATTATGGTGAACGCTAACGGGAATCGGTTTGTCGACGAGGGCGTCGATTTCCGGAACTACACGTACGCCAAGTTTGGAAGAGCGATATTACAACAACCTAATGGTATTGCATTTCAAGTATGGGATGCGAAGACTGCGGCCATGCTAAGGGATGAGGAGTACAGAGATGAGGTCGTCGAGAAAATCACTGGGCAAACCATTGAAGAGCTGGCAGAGAAGTGTTCGAAAAGAGGGCTTGGGTCAAAGGAGGGGTTCGTGGAGACTATTGCTGCGTATAACGAATCAGTATATGCGTTCAAAAAGGAACAAACGGGCGCTAGCTATGACCCTGCGATCAAGGACGGGCTTTCAACCCAATCCAAATGGAAGAAGCTAGATGTACCAAAGACCAATTGGGCACTTTCAATCAACGAATCGCCTTTCCTAGCAGTCAAAGTAACATGCGGAGTTACGTTTACCTTTGGTGGGCTAGCAGTCAAACCCGAGAGTTCTGGCGTGATTAGTGAAACCACGGGAGCAGAGATCCAGGGTGTATTTTGTGCGGGTGAGATGGTTGGAGGCTTGTTCTTCGGAAACTATCCCGGCGGAAGTGGGCTGACAAGTGGAGCTGTATTTGGAAGAAGGGCGGGGCGAGCTGCCGCCGAGTTGGTCAGGAAGTTGGAATAGTAAGGAGACGAGAATCTATTGGCGAGTATGTGAGACTACGAAAATAACATTATGTATATAAGGTACCAATTGGAGAGAATGTCTTATGTAATTCAGGCACTGGTATTACATATAGAGAATAGAGCCGTCATGTAACTCATTCACAACTAAAACGATAGGTACGTAAATATGGTATACAGATCAAGGTTTTGAATAAGTATAACTTATACGGTATCTCAGTAACTATTCCTCTGTCAGATTTGATAGTTACTCGATGATTGATGTTATTAATAGGATGGATTGGATTGATTGCTGTCTCCTCTCTGCTGCTCTGTCTCTCAATCTATATATTCGTTTCTACGCGGTTGCGGCTCGGTGATGGAGAGCAGTTATCTCGAGTTTCGTGTTTTGCTCATGTATCAACTCCACGCAGTCCGGTCATGACGCGATGAGCCATTATACTGACGATAGCCGTTATTCATGTGATTGCCGAACTAGGTCTCAATTCCCCAGCTGGCGCTGGCGCGTTACCCGATTGCGGCTCTCCAAGGATGCGCCGTAGTTGAGTTAGTGGCGAGCTAGTATCGCGTACCAGCATCGCATCACCATCTCAATCGTCATCTGAATTGATTCATGAGCTGGCTCGTAAGCCAGCTCATCTGACACCCTCCTACTATATATAAAGTCAAATAGCGTACAGCAACTATCCTCCTTAGATAAAAGTAGGATCTTCTTCAAGGAATATCCGCTCTTACTTCTGCAATCTACTTCTAACCATCTCTCCCTTATTTTATCCTTCTGCGTCATTATTATCTTTCGGTAATCTCTGCCCAGGGACTCCCCTTTCGAGTCTAGCGCAGTCCCTGCGCTTATCCATATCAGGAATCGCTCCTCGCGCCGCTTTTTTATTTATTCCTACCGCCCGCGTCATACATATAGCAATAATGTTGTAATAAGAGAAAGACCAGCCGAAAATGTCTCTTCCAATTACTATCGCCTGTGAACAGAGAATGTCACGTAATTAGGCCTGCTACATTACATAAGCAGAAAGCCAGCCTTTTACGTCACAGAGAACCATGGTACGCGCGTAAAATTCGGCAAGCTTCGCCTCAGTATAATAATATTACTACGGGGGTGCTTTGCAAAAGTAAAGGCCGCTCACGTAATCATTGCCAAGGCCGGATTGTGCACTGCACCTGATGCATCCTTGAACACTAGCCCTTATCAAAACAAAAAGTAGATAATAATTTTCGCTTAAATCTTAGCTTTCGATGACAGTAGTTTTTGTTACATTTAAACTTGATTGAGCCGCACAGTCGTGGCGGGAAGTTGGCGATTTTGGGAGTTTTGGGGTGTTCCTCGGGTTCTGCCGGACTCTACCGCTTCTTGGCGCGGTCATTACTTTTGCAAAGCACCTCCATATTAAAACGTGTTTAGAAAAGTCTGAGGCAAGTGAGAATCTTATTCCATGGTCGGTTGACCTGCACCCTGCTACTGATGACCGAAGCGAGGGGGTGCGTGGCGTGAGGAGCTGGAATTAGTGACCTAAGGTTCAGCTCTTCCGCGGAGCCCCCAACAAACTGCAGCAACACTATAAAGCCAGCAAAAGATCAGGAAAAGCTGAGTACCGCCTTGTGCATAAGCATCATCATTGAAACTTGCTAACGTAAGCACTTAAAGAGACTCGCACTTGGGATCTCTTGCATCTAGGACATCAAGGCCGGGGATGATATCGCAATCTCTCTAAAAACTGTTCCAAGGCCCACTTCCAGACAGATCCTGTAAGAAAAGCAAGCAAGAAGATGGCAGAGCTGAGCATTACTAGGGCCCCTTCACCCGTCATGGCTTCCTCGCCCACTGCCCCGTCTCAGCCATTGCCCCTTCCCTCACCCGAGAGTTCGCCCGTTGACCTTCGCCATCTGACGCTTGAACTTCGGTCGCTGCAAGGGGCAGAAGAGTCGTTCTTATTGGGACAGCCCTCAGAGATCCTTCGACTTCGGATCACTCGCCTTGAAGACCAGCGACGATAATTGTCCGCGGAGTCCGCGCCTCTATTCGATCTGAGGTCCACTTTAGGCAGATCCTGTAAAGAAAAACAAGCAAGAAGTCAGCATAGCCGAGCATCACCTCCGTCGCAGTTCCTTATTATTAGGGCGGCCTTTAGAGATCCTTTAACTTTAGATTACTTGCCTTAAAGACTAGTAATAATAATTGCTAGCAGAAGCCTATACTCTTATTTAATCTAAGGTCTACTTTAAGTAGATCCTATAAAGAAAAATAAGTAAGAAGTTAGTATAGCTAAGTATTACCTATATTTTAGTTCTTTATTATTAGGGTAGCCTTTAGAGATCTTTTAACTTTAGATTACTTACTTTAAATATTACAATAGTAACAAGAGAAATATAAATAGAACTAATTAGCCCTATAACTAAAGGATTAAGTTCTTATAAACAAGAAGAATACAAACTTAATTAGGAAACTATATATAATTAGGATACCTAAGAGGTAATCTATAATCTATAGACTCTTAGCGTTAATAGATTATAGATTAAGGTAATCTATAATCTATTGTTCTTAGTAGTAATAGATTAATAGATTAGGACAAGTATATAGTTAGTAGCGATGCGCATTATTAAGATAGTATTAGCAATTCAATTATTAACTACAAGCGATAATACAAAAATAGTTACAAAATATCTTCTATTGTTTATAGCCTATTATAGATTACAATATAAGCTTTTTTTATTACTTTACAATCTACTAACACCTATCTAGGCTATTAGGAAGTCGACCCTAGTAAGCCTATAATACCTTACTAATTTAGTTATTGCGAGAAGTAAAGCGTAAGTAGCGCATAGTCTAGCTAATACAATAGTAGAAAGTTTAACAAGTAAAGCCCCTAAGAGTAGTTATAAGTTAGATAGTACTATATAGGAAACAATTAAGGACTATATAAACAAACTAATTAATAACAAAGAAGATATAAAGATAGTAATTAAAGTACTAGAAACGTAGAATAAGGAACTACAAGACTACTTAAAATAGA
The DNA here is from genome assembly GCA_028456385.1 of Ophiosphaerella korrae. NCBI lineage: Eukaryota > Fungi > Ascomycota > Dothideomycetes > Pleosporales > Phaeosphaeriaceae > Ophiosphaerella > Ophiosphaerella korrae. The sequence goes on along the minus strand of JALNQF010000428.1, from coordinate 2,801 downwards.
ACAAAGTATAAATTAAAGCTATTATTAAAGGCTAGAACTAGATAGAGCTAATTACCTAACGACTAGAAATAAGTGTAATAAAGAAACTACCTAAGATACCTGTTCTTAAAAAGTTTAATAGAATAAGGGAAAAATTAAGACCCTTTATAGCGTTAGTATAACTCTAGATAGACGTATAAGTACTATACTTTAATATAGAAGAAAAGAAGGTAATATATATTAGACTACACCTCGAAGAGGACGTAATAAGATAGTACAAACCTTACTAGATAGACTATACAACGTATTCTTTAATAACCTAAAAAGATAAAACTAGAGCTATTTTTAGAAGCTATAAATACTTTACTAAACAAATAAGAGTAGTATTTAGAGATATAGATATTACTAGATAAGCTAAAGAGAAACTTAAAAGGCTTATATAAAACAAGAGTATTTTAGAATATATATTATAATTTAAATAACTAAGCTAAAATATAGAATAGAACAAATTAGCCCTTATATTATAATTTAAACAAGGACTAAACGTAAAAATTTAATACAAAATAATATATATAGAGAAACCTAGGACACTAGAAGCCTTAAAATAATAGGTAATCTAAATTAACAATAACTTTTAAGAATAGAAAAAGAACAAGTATAGTAGCTAAACTAGAAACTAGGACACTAGAGACCCTATAATCCTTAACGTAAACAAAGATAAAAAGAGAAAGAAGAATAAAGACTTTACGTATTTTAACTATAGTAAGAAAGGCTACTACGCAAAAGACTACTAATTAAAGAAGAAAAAAGATATAGTATATTATAAATATAAGAAACTAGGATACTATATAAAAGACTATAAAAGTAAAGACTATAAAAAAGATAAGGAAACTTAGTTAAAGATAATAGAGAAAAAGAAAGAAATACTACAAGTATAGGCTAAACTTTAGGAAAAAGTAGCTAGGAGTAAAGAAATATAATATATAATACTCTATTAGACCTTTTGTTATAAAGACAACTACTATATATATCTTTCTAGTAAATAGGGAGTAAGATACTTCTTATAATAAAGAAATAGAGTAGTAGTAATAAAAGAAAAAACAAAAGTATAGCTAGAAGAAATAGCGTATATAATAGACCTACTAATAGAAGACTTAGAAAAGGAAGAGCCCTAGACCCTATTAATCTAGGCTAAAGGACTAGCACTAGATAAAGAGACTACTATAGCTTCTTCTAAAGAACTACAAGAAAGTAAAAAATAAGTAAGTATAAGAGGTATAAAATACACCTAGCTAGATATATATAGCTATAATAGCTATACAACAATAGATATAGAAGAATAAAATAAAGAATAGAAGTTTGTTTAGAAATACTTACTAGTTATAAGTATAGAGGAAGCGTATAAAGACTAGAAAGAATACAATCCTAAAGAAATAAAGTTTATACTATTTTAAGAATAGATAAAGTAATATATAGTTATAGTAAGAAGAATACTTATATAAAGAGAATAGTAGTTCCTTATAAGAAAAATATAATAGATTAACAAAGCCTATATACTACGAGTACTAATAGTATACTACGTCTTAATAAATATAAGACCTAGAATAGATAGTTACTAGGAAGGGGATAACAAAATAATAAACCTAAAATATCTAGCTTATTTTAAAGTATTATAGATATTATACCTAGAAAAGAATTATATAATATATAGAAACCCTAAAGTAAATAATAAAGTATAGCTTATAAGAAAAAGAGGCTATAACTATATAAGAGTAATTCTAGTAGAAGATATCTAAAGATAGAAAATAATACTAGAGGAAGGTTACTTAGTAATAAGGCCTAGACTAAAACTACCTAAGAAATACATCTAAGGAAGACTATAGTACAAATACAAGTATAATAAATATTTAAAATATAAAGAATATAAACTTAAAATAGGGCTATAGCTCTAGGAAGATAGATAATTTATAAAAATACTAAAGTAAGAAAAGCTAGAAGGTATAAGAGGCTTATATATTACAAAGATAGGTACTTATTAAAAAAAGAAAGTATAATTAATAATTAATAGTAGAGCTATAAAGAACTTTATATTAAAGAAGTTTATAAAAGGCTAAAGAATAACCTACGCTATAAAGAAGTACCCTCGACAACTAAGTATAATTAAAGGAAAACTATTCTAGGAACCTATAAGGTTTAAGACAACACCCTCTATACTAGAACTAGAAGAGATAATAATTAAGAATATAGTTATAGATATAACAATAATTAATAACAAATAAGATATAATACTAGGAATGCTATAGTTATAGATAACTAACCTAAGAATTAATTAGAGAATAGGTAGAATTAGCTACCCTAAAAAAGAAATATTAAAAGCTAACATAGCTATATACAAAGGAGAATTCCTAGAAGAATATAAGAAATAGGAAAAATAGCTTATAGAACCTAAAGATTACCTTCTAAAACACTAACTATAGGATTTAGTAATAGAGCTAAAGGAAGATAAAGACGTAAGATAGAGCCTAGTTTATAGAAAAATAGAAGAAGAATCTAAGATTAAACGAACGTTTATTAAAAACGTACTAAAAAAAGGATAGATATAAGAATCTAAATCCTTAGTAGTACATAAACTTATATTTATAGATAAAAAAGGAATAAGTAATAAAAGACTTTGCGTAGATTTTAGAAAAACTAACATAATTATAAACAAGAACTAATACCTTTTACTATAAATAGACGTAATACAAGATAGACTATAGAAAGCAAGAATCTTTATAAAACTAGATATCTAGAACGCCTACTACTAGATTAGAATTAAGAAA
>JALNQF010000427.1:0-31338 GCA_028456385.1 Ophiosphaerella korrae | reverse complement strand
GTGGTGTGGGTGGTGTTGGTTTTTTTTTGTTTTTTTGGTTGGGTGGGGGGTGGTGGGGGGGGGGGGGGGGGGGGGGGGGGGGGGGGGGGGGGGGGGGGGGGGGGGGGGGGGGGGGGGGGGCTGTTGGGCGGAGAGATGTCGCATCAAAGTTTTCTGATTACTGACGCCTAGCAGCGAAGTGGTGATGGTTTCGTGCCCAAGGCATTTTGCCGCCCTCGGACGCGAAATAGAACTAGAAAACGAAAAGTTGTTAAATTTCGACGTGTTTGCAAGTCATGGTGCTCGCGATAATGTGATTGCTTGCACGAAATTTGTTGTATTTTCACAACCGCAATGTTATTTTTTGAAATGAAGTTAAATAGATGATTCCTTTGAGATGACATGTACGGAGGTGCCTTTCAAAAGTCTTTTCCTGGACCGTGCATGGTGGCTTGCGCCACAAAACGCCACCAAATTCTCAATTCAGGTTATTCTACATCCTCCCAATCCTCCAGATGTGCTTTTAAGCGCCTTGCCTTGTTAGATTTCCCTTCCTTATACTCATTCCTACCCTTAAGTTTAATAATCTTCTGGATATGCCTAGGAATTCTCTCAATCTAAGCTTGAATCCGCCATTGCTCTAGTTCATCCCATGCTTGCTTCTATGCTCGATCTGCCTCAGCCCTAGTTTTTAGAGCTCCTTTCTTTGTAGTAGCCCGCTTTAGGTAAGACTAGGCAGGTTTAATCATATTAAGGTCTAGAGAATTCCTAGGCCAAAGTAATTGTACAACCTTAGAAAGGGAATACAAGCGGTCCTTGTAGAAAGAAAGATGTGAACTTGCCCTATCTTCTTAAATAACAACTCTAGGCCGAATTTGTTCTAAATCTGTTGCAAATAGAATAAGTTTTAGGATAATAACTTGCCAGCAATATCTCTACTAATTAATACCTATTCCTATTCCTCTTACTAATTTCCCGTGCTGTTTATCCTATTTCTAAGCTAGTTTCTTTCCTCGTTTATTCTAAAGCCCTACTCTACTTAAAGATGTTATTAATTCCTATTCTTCTTTTAAAATAGGCTCAAGCTCTATATTTATTAAGGCTAATTCTTTATTAGATTGCTGTCTTTCTTCCTTTGTCTCTGGTTTCTAAATATAACAAGGACCTTTCTTATCCTAACTAAAACAACCCTAGAACATAAACTTAGAATATCCTTTCTAACGTAATCGTATACAAGATTTAACAAATCTTTCTTAAGATGTACGCTAAACTCTATATCCTCCTCGTCGAAAACCACAAACAACTAAGGTTTTATCTAACTAAATTACTCTCTTCTAATCTTTAATTGTCTAATCCTTGTGATTAAGTGCAAACTTAAGCTGTGCCTCTTTTATTTTAGGTGTAAGGCCAGGTTTTCTTGTTAGCTTTGTCTTTCGGAAGCCTGCGGACTGGAGGATTCGCTAGACTGTGATATCTGACACTCCTCCAACTTCTACTGCAATCTAAGTGCAGGTTTTCTCCCGTGCATATCTGTCTTTACGGACCTTTGAAAGTACCTCTGTAATAACATCCTCAGTCTGATTTATAGGGCGGCCAGAGCGCTGGCCATCTTTAACGTGGCAGTCAAGGATCTTCTTGCTTTCTGCTGGGTTGAGGCCTCGTGCGATCGCTTTGCGGTGTAGAGTATTGAGCGTTCGGGGTTGGATACCGGTGATAGCTTCGATCTCAGCATTTGAGTAGCCTACAAGCTTCAAGGTTAAAGCCTGGGCTCTTGTAGCGGTGTCGTATGAAGGCATGAAGACAGTTCTGACGTTGTAAGACCCGAATTCCATCTCATCTCTGTGGGCACTGGTTGGGCACTAGCGTGCCGCTAGCAAGGCGCTAACAGCGCCACGCGCACGGTCCAGGAAAAGACTTTTGAAAGGCACCTCCGTACTACCCCGACCAAAATAGGGCTGGCTTACCCATCATCCCCAAATCTACATGTATATTCCTGAAAAAAACCTACGCCTTCACCGCGCCCGTATCCTCGATCCCTCTCGGGACTCCGCTCAATCGCCGTGGCCTTCTCCACATCGCCACGCTCCGCCCTCCTCACACTGCTAAACTCCACCTTGGTTTTCCACGCGGGGACTCCCCTCAAAAACAGCTCCTCGACATCCTCGAGCGTCTTGCCCGCCGTCTCCGGAAACACAACGAAGGTATGCGTCGCCATGACGGCGCAAAACACGCCAAATATAATGTACACGCGCCACTGGATATTGACAAATGCGGGCGGCACAAAGTACGATAGGGCAAAGTTCATGATCCAATTCGCCGACGTGGTCAGCGCAACGGCTTTGCCGCGGACGCGCAGGGGAAATAGTTCGGGGGGGTACACCCACGACGCAGGCCCCCAGGTGGGCGCAAAGGACGCGACAAACAGGTATGTGCAAGCGATGACGGCGCGGGCGGGCGCGCCCGTGATTTCCCACGACTGCTCGGCGATGTTGTTGATGCCGCCGGGGGGCGCGGCGTGGCCGTACGTCGCCATGAGGCCGCCGTTGGTGAACATCCAGATGGCCATGAGGAGGGCGCCTACGACGAACATGGGGCGGCGGCCCCAGCGGTCCATGTAGACGAGGGCGGGGACGGTCATGAGGACGTTGATGACGTACTGGATGGACGAGGCGACGAGGTTGATGTCGCCGGAAAGGCCCGCCATGCCGAAGACGTAGGTGATGTAGTCTGTTAGGGGGTTAGTTGGGGGTGTTTTGGGAGAGGAGAGGATGGAGCACGTACACATCATGACGTTCATGCCGGTAAGCTGCGACCAGATCTGGGTGAAGATGCCGATGTGAAGGCGGTTGATCATGCGGGGACGGAAGAGCTCCATGACGGAGACGTCGGCGTTTTGGCGCTCGAAGTCGATCATCTGTTTGATTTCATCGAGCTCGAGTTTGACAAAGGGGCTTGCGGGATCGCCTTTTCCGTGGACGAGGGTAAGCACGGCTTGCGTTTCTTCCCAGCGGTCGTGGCGCGCGAGCCAGCGTGGGGATTCGGGCAGGAATATGAGGCCGATAGCGAGGATGATGGCAGGAAGCATTTGGAGGGCCCAAGGGACGCGGAAAGCCTTTTCTCCGTCCATGTGAGCGCAGCCGTACGAGATGTAGTACATGATTAGAATGCCCCATGTGATGGCCCATTGCTGGCACCCCACGACTCGACCGCGCTTTGACGGAGGCGCGAGTTCAGAAACGTACACGGGGACCTGGGCGGAGCAGATACCGACTGCGAAGCCGTTGATGAAGCGTCCGGCGATGAGCATGCCGATGTTCTGTGCAGCGCACGAAATGATCGATCCGATGACCCAGAAAGCACATCCGATCTGGATGGCGCGACGACGACCGAGCTTATCGGTAAGATAGCCGGAGGCGAGGGCTCCAACGAAAGATCCACCAGGCATAGCAGCCGTAATACCGCCTTGTACGTCGGCTGTTGGACTGCACGTGGTCAGCAATGGATTTGAAGGAGTGTATCAGAGTAGACATATGTACCCAGAGCAAGCCTCGCCCTCAGGGCCAAATGGAGGCCCTCTGGGGCCTTGGTTGAAGTAACAGCGATACTGCTGCGTTGGTAGAATGGCACTCATGGACGAAATGTCGAAGCCGAAGAGCCCACCGCCAATGACCGCAATGGCGGTGATGCCGTAGATGTTACCAATCTGATACATCTTGATGGACCCTGGCCTTCCCAATCTCAGTAATTAAGTTGGAGTTCCGGGAAAATGGGATGGTGTGTAGTCATTATATCTTGGTTCGGAAACGGATTATATATGCTATGGCCTGACTAATTGGAAGCGCAAAACACGGGTGAAGCCTTAGGACCAATAGCGCCCGGCAAGTTAATTTCTATACATCGATGATGTCGGAGGTGATCTGAAGGACTTCCCAAGCTGGCATGGGCTCCGAGATGGTGTGTGGTGATTGGGTGAGGTGTAAATGTGGAGTTGTGGCGGGGCAAGAAATGTCAAGCTTGACACGGGCATGGCGTAGGTAGTGCTTGTTTACGCTTGGAGAGAGAAGGGTAAGTGTTCCCGAGGTGAAGCGCCAGGTCAGAGTCGAAGACTATACTTAGCCTTGATGCTTCTCAACTTCTCAGTGTTGACCCGTGGTTCAACACCCCATTTTCCCTCAACTCGTTCTCCGCCAAACAGTCTCTTCAACTCTCCACACCTTAGCCTCCCACTGATTCCAGTTTTTTCTTCTCAGCGGGCCCACGAAGCGGATCCACGAAATGATGCCCGAGCGTGGTTGTCCCCACCTGTGACGTCAAAGGTTGTTTCGTGCGCGCTCTTAATCCAGCGCTAGTGGTGGCCCGCTTTTCTTTGATGCAACGGCATCCTTAGCCGTTCAAGCCACCTGCTCATCAAAGCTTGTATTCTCCGGGTAACTATCGATATCTCATGTTAAACATGTAGGCGCGGTGTGATGCGGATTTGCAATAAATGCTATCGGACTAGGAGCGTGTGATGGTTTACATATATCTGAGTAGTAGTCGAGAGCCCTTGTAACAACTTCACGGCTTCGTTATCGATGCTCTCGCAAATGGATACCGATGACCGATGTGGCCTGCTGGCACGGGCCCTCCTTCGAAATGCTACTGTGCAGTCAATCGGTGCTGGGGTATCAGAGAATCGGGTGATGATAGGGCATAAGCAGAAAGCGCGTAGAACATGCGTTAGATACCAAACCTCAGCGACCCTGTATGGAAGGAGGACGGCCCAACTTTCTACACATTGTTGAGATGAATCTCAACAATCCGATTAGATGTCGACTTTAAACTTTCGCTGCAGTGCCATTTGCTTGGCCGTTCACACGTTCTGGAGCGGAATGTCGGATGCATTTCCCGATTCGGCGTATGCAACAGTAACATGCGCGGTCCCCACTCCCTGGCTTCGGGATCGGAAGACGGTTTGGATCCGCTGCTATGGTACCTAGGTAACTAGCCTAATACCGGTCTATCGTGTGAGAGTATATGTCCAGTACATATTGCTGCACGATTCAGTCGGCTAAGTTGGGCTCACCATGACCGTCCAAAGCCAGAATACACACCGGCACTCGTGAACCAATGTATTGCATTAAACATCCTCACAAATTTCGTGGGCACGTCAAATGTACATTCAGCCCATCTAGCATTATTTCGGTGCTCAATCATCCCCAAACCAGCTTCTTCATCGAATACTCAAGCTGCTCTAGATAGCCTGTCGACTTCTTCGCATCTGCTAGGCTGATTATATCCTTTTCCTCGACATTAAGCGTTCTATCCTGGCTTCCATACTTTAATCCCTCCTGCGCGGTTCCAGGTACAGTCCACTTCACCCTCGTGCCATTCGCAACTCGCGCAATCTCGTCACATATGTTCTTGACCACTTCGACTTCATTGTCGGGCGAGTCCAGTGTCTCGCTCGACGAAATACTACTTCGTGGTGAAAGGGCCTTGAATGCCAGGAAACGACCCTTGTCGTCTTTTTCCTGTGGCTTTGTGTCGCCTTTAAGTGCCTCACTGACAGCGGCTGGATCTAGCGTTCGTGTGTTTCGTCGAACAAGGCCACCTCCACCGCCCGCATTGTACCTGATTACGAAGCCGACGTTTTTCTCAGTGTCTGTGTGGCGTTGGGCGAGTGTACTGGTGATGTAGACGCCGCGCATGAGGCCTTGCACGTTCTCGAGCCGGATGCGCTCGAATTCACGCACTTTCTCTGTGCCCCAGTCGAGACGGCAGAAGTATAGCGCTTTGTTGGTCAGCAGTAGGACTGCCTCTTCGAATGTTGCGGTTTTGACTTGGTTCGCGGATGTGGGTACGCTGAGTGTCCAGCCGTGGCACAGATCTTCTTCTTGGTCTTCGATTACGATGCCCGCCGAGCGCTCGATGGCTTGCTGGCGAACTTTGCGCATGTCGATGAAATAGTCGGAGCTCTTCATATCAGCTTCGAATTCTGCGAATATAGTGTCCGTTGCGCGACCCAAGAGATAGTCAATGAGCGCTTGGGTGAAGTAATCGTTCACAATGTTGTTATAGTATCTGGTAAGCGTAAGGCCGAAGTCAGTCAAGGCGCCTGTAATCTGTCGTTTCCGGGTTCTTGTAAAGTCACCCTTGAGAGCGGCGGTGCCGGCATATTGGCGAGAAATGGCATCGCCATTATCGGCCCACAAAGTATTGAACCAGCTGGTGGTGGGATCGTTCTGAAGATCAATGTTGTAGCTACCGACAGATAATTGTGCTTCTAATGCGGTCCTTGCGCAGGCCGACTGAACAACATTTGTCCTGTCGAGACAGTCCATGCAGTTGGTACGGAGAATACCCGACTGCTTGTGCTTGACCTGATCGTCAGAAATCACAGTCCAGCCAGTGGTCTTAGTAAATGGCTTTAACGTTTCCATGAGCCGAGACACATTCTCAAAGTGCATACCACGACAAACGTTGTGAAAGTCAAACCACTCAAACTCCAGCAGCCTTCCTTGACCATCCAAACCTCCATCCTCGTTAAGTGCCTTCGAGTGCCTCTCATAAAGCTCGCCAATCTTGGCTTCTGTGCCATGCTTGTCCACTAGCGAGGCGCAGTATATATTACCGTATCGTGACGAAAGATTCACAAAATGTCGTTTGAATGCCCGAGCATTAGTCTCAAAGGTACCCCAAGTACTGACTTGTGGTTTTAGGCTATACGGTGACTGAGAAAAGAAAAGTGGTATCGATCCACGAAATTGGGTATATGAGAATATCGTGTCTTGCGAGGTATTCCATGTTGGTGGTGAAAGAATTTGCTCAGTCTCGACGCTGTTGGCAGCACAACCCTCGTCATCGATGCCGCGACGCAGATAACGAAGGCCAGCTCGTTTAGTAGAGCGTCGAGAGACCAGAGTGAGAAGGAAGTCTTTGCCATCTGAAGGTTCAGGTGGTGGCGTAGTAATATTTGTTTCCGAATAGGCATCGGCTTCGTTCTTCCGTTTCTCATGCCATGACTGTAGCTGAATATCATTCGGAGTCGCAGAAGGATCAATCATTACGCTATTTGGCTGGCTATCTGTTACTTTAATCGTGAAAGGTCTTTGGCCAACGAAGCCTTGTATGACTGGAAGAACAAAGGAATGTTGGCCAGCATCGATAAAAGGAGAAATGATATGCTGGTTCCAGAAGAACTGTGAAAGGTCAGAACTTCCAAGCCACGAGAGGGTAATTGTTGAACTCACCAAAGGGTCGAATTGCTTGAAGAGGGGCAGGCTAGAATTTGGTCGAGCACTACCAATACCGTGTGACAAATCGTATTCATAGGAAAAGAAGAAGTTGCCAGAAGAGAGGTACATGCGTGTGGTCTGGAGAATCTTTGGGAGGAGTGCTACGGTGTTTGCATCCTTCTGACCATCAAGAGCCTTCGGTATCTCTTCCGGACTGACTGCTTCGGGTGCATGCGAGTCATGACTAGGTAACTTGTCTGTATTCTTGGTACTCGTAGGATACTCTTCATTGTTGGGAATTGTCGATTCCACCTGTTTTGGGGCGTTGTTGGACGCCAAACTCTCTTCCGAGCTCAAGCCCTGTGTGCGCCTGCTGTCTGCACTCCAGCCTTTTCTCGAGAACCACTTGTCGGCAAAGCGCCCGTACACGCCCTTATTCTGGATGACATCAGACGCCACGCTTGTCTCCCTCTGCGCTGTGCCCTTTTGGCCCGTGATTGGATCTTTGGCCTCGGTTGATGCAGCAGTTGTAGTGTCTTCTATCAGCGAGTCGGTCACGCTCGGCGCATCGTCATCGGGTTCGCTATCCGTGTCGTCCTCGCCGGCGGCTTGAGCTTTGTTGTGTCTTTGTGCATGTTCGCGTGCCGATTTAATCACCTTGTCTGCCTCGGTTTGCGACGAGAGCGGGATGAGGGACACGTCGGTGATCTTGTAGATGGGCTTGCCGCGGATCTGCGCGACGTGTTCGCGGGCAGCAATGGATATGAGGAAGAATGAGGTCGCGACTTTGAGCAGGCCAATGATACCATGCGCCTCAAGCGACACAGCGGCCGTATCTTCCTCGCGCCTGTCCTTGAGCAGTGGCCCTACATTGCCCTTATAGTCAACCTTGATGGCTTGCTGCGTCGCGGGCGGTTGATTGCGCGGGGGTGACGGCTGCAAAATCAGTCCGTCCGCAGCAGCGAAAATGAGCAGCTTCCGAACAAGGTTTGGCATCTTTTGGCAACGCTTTGCGCATCAAAAGGACATGGTGCAAACAACTTTGACTGCCTTGCTGCACTACGATGGATCTTTCAGACTGTGGTGGGCTGACTCTCGATGACGTCTCTAGTCGCCATGTGCCTACGCTAACTAACTCACAACTGACTAACTAACCGATGGCTCTGCACCCCACGTTTTGTCGTCGTGACACCATCATATGCCCTTGTCTGCCTTTTGTCAAGTGTTCTGCATCTACTCTAAATCGTCGTCGTTGCATCCTTTCGGTGCAACCACCGGATTGCACCTCGCGACTCTGCTTTTCTCAAATTGAACCACAAAATCCCAACCCCAGCGCGCGCTCATGCCGTACACTGGAAAGTCGGTGCTAACAATCTGTGCTCCGCTCTTGAATGCCAGATCTCTCATTTCTGTTGTCCTGTTTTTCACTGTTCCAATAGGAATATCACTTCTTGTGCGCACAATATAGCCCTTCCTGACAAGGTCTTGGATCACAGCCGTGCCATTTCCGCGTGGTTCATTGTACTTGATGATTGCAGCATCAGGTGATCCCGCCAGGCTGTTGGTAAACACGGTGCGATTTTGGAGAGATGGCGCAGCTGCACGATACAACTCACGCGGCGAGTTTGGATCGCCAGGCTTCGGGTCGTTGTCGAAGAAGAAGAGAAAACGGCCACGAACATCATTCAGTCTCGGCCATCCATGTTGCAGTACCGATTGCTCTAGGGTTAGGCTGCCTTTGCGCACATCATCGGGACGGATAAGTTGACTTTTGGAGAACACCGACAAAATCTCTGCGTCTACATTGAGCAAACGAGGAAGCGTCCAGTTGGTAGCCTCCCCCGGACATACGCCACCTAACTGACATGCCGGTGCATCGGTCTTCAGTTCCAAGTCGACCAGGATAGGTACGTGGTGCTTTTTGGCGTCTGACCACTTCTTCAATGACCTGAGGCAGTCAATGAAGGTATGGCAGATAGAGTCTGGGTCAAAGTCTGTTACATGGAACACTTTGATGCCCGGCTTTTTGAGAATTCCCCCGTCGAATGGGGCGGTAGCATTGGTCAAGTTTGATAGCTTCCATGCGACTGGTGGGTAGTACAGGCCGCCTTTCTCATCAGAATGTAGATCCAATTCGAATGATCGGACCGACTGATGCTCAAGTTGGATGGGTAGCTCAGCATGTGAGTAATAGTAATCCTCTGGAGACGGAACATATTTCTCAAAAACGGCACGTTCGGCGAGCGTGACCTCACGGTGGTATGAGTTGTGAGTTCCAACGACTTGAATATGGTTGAGGCGAATGTCAGGTTGACTAGTTGATGATGCACTTTCTAGTCATGTTCAGCCTGATCTCATGGTCACAATTCCACTACTTACCTGCAAAGAGCATCAAGGCCACATAAACCTAGCAATATTAGTATTTTTGTAATCCTTAGTAGAGTTCAGGCGTGTACTACCACGTAACTAAACATCCTGCGCTAAGAATTCCTTTCGTCCCTCGCTCGAAGAACCAAAAGATTCAATGTGAAGAGTATTGCAGAAAAGATAGTACGGTGCGCGACCTTTATACTCTCACACCCATGCAACGGTACGTGCTGTGACCTGGAAGCATGTCGGCATGCCGCTTGAAGCCGTTCTTCCATCCTGATTGCTGGGGTAGCACATGCGCCCGAGATACGATGCCATTGGCCAGGTCCGTGTACTACCAAAACCAAATAAGAAGGCTAAAGTGTGATCGGATTGGCTTAAAGAAAGTAATGGCATGTCTCTGCAAAGTATCGGCAAGAAAAGTTACAGTACAGGAGTGTAAGCCCTGGCGACAATTGCAAGGCAAAATCAAGATCTAATGATGCAACCCTAAGAGCTGGGTGTTGACAACACAAGATCAAACAATACATATTTCAAAGCTCCAGACGCATTTCTTCTCTATTGCCACCTACCATGATTATTTCCTAGGCTACACGCAGCTTTAAAAACAACATATATCAAAACCCCCACCTTGCTCACCAAGGATATTCTCCTCCCCTCTTAGTCACAAACTTTCCAATATCTGCATCCCTCTCCCCATGAACAATATCTAAGATACCCTGCGCACTCGTCTCCGAACTCTCGCACCAAGGCAATTTATCCCTACTATCACGATCACTAGTCAAATCCGACACCACATACCCGGGACAGTACGCCCAGACCTTGATCCTCAATCCCCGCAGGTGAACATTTTGATAAGCAGTCAGCATATTGAGAGCAGACTTGCTCATGCGATACCCTACCACATTAGTGGCTTTGTAATTCGACAAAGCATGTTCAGAGCCCAAATCAGGGTCAAGTCCCTTGATACTGCCGAGCCCAGACGTGATGTTAATGACCATGGCGTTCTCGGACCTCTGAAGCAAAGGAACCAATGCTTCCGTCAAGATCGTCGGACCATACACGTTTGTTTCAAAAGTCGAGCGAAGGTGCTCGCGCGTGGTCCAAATGTTTCCCAAAGGCTCTGGGCAGACACCTGCGTTGTTCACTAGGATGTCCAGGCGGCCGAATTCTGCTTCGATTTTCTTCACGGCGGAGAAGATGGACGCGTCGTCGTTGACGTCTAGTTCGATGGAACTGATTGTGCCTTTGGGGTTTTTGGCTTGGATTTCTTGGATCTTGGCTTGCGCTTTGGTGGGGTTGCGGGCACCTATGATGACATGGTTGTTTGGGGAGTCGGACACAAGGAAGATGGCGGTGTCTAGACCGATGCCGTTGGTCGCACCTACACTCATAAGTTAAATGGTTCTATCTCAGTGGCTAAAATATGTGCTATATTCACCGGTAATGAGGATGATCTGATTTTTGGAAGTGGTCGACATTTTAGTTAGTTGAAAGCTGCTATGAAAGTGCTATCCGGCTGAATTGTGTACTCGAAAAAGAGGACAACAGCGATCGTTTTAAATGGTTTACGAAATAGAGTACTAGTCCTGACGGATTCACTAGCTGTTTTGATTCATCTTTTGGAAAAGTTATTTGTTCGCAAAAAGAACTAGGTACTTGCTTTATAAAGGAGTTATTCGGGGTTATGAAAGCCTAAAACCGAAGAGGCCATGACACTCTTAGCTAGAGGGAGGGCCCAAAATGCGCCACATATCCAGGCTCTGAGGTGACTGGATCGCTTCAATAGTCTTACGAAGGCACAGTCAAGCTCGTGATACTATTGTTGTAGAGATCCGCTGTCTCGGCATAGTTTAATTCCGGAATCATTGTGGAACAAAGATCTAAAAACTTGATTTTCAAAAGCTCTGTTCAAAGGAAGGACAGTCAGTTTATGAATGTCTGGGTAGTATGGCTGCTAGCAGCTAGGTATTCACAGAATTGTCGGATGTCGCGTTCCTAACCTATGTGTCAAACTTACTGTAAGATATTAGTCTTTACAAGAGAGGATAGTGTATATATGTGCACCTAGAGGAGATAGAGGATTGTATTCGTGTTGGTGTAAGACAAATCACTACCCTCCTGGCAGCGATTCATCTCACCCTCTATGTATCAGGCGAGATCACGTGGGATCTACTTCACCTCAGCCATACCAGCCCGTAATGGGCTCCAATGGCCAGGGACCTGACACTTACGAGATACCAAAACTGGCCAGAATCATGGTTGTGCCGTGCAAAAAACTAATTCATTGCGATTTCAATTTTTTCAAGACTAATTTGTATCTACCCTGAGCTATAGTTGATCCGGTAGGGAAGCAGCAAGCATGACAAGACCCCCAAGCCCATCCATACTAGAGCACCATTCCTGCCAATTTGCATTACTCTCGCTTTCACTTGGCTCTTACAATGGTGCCGTAAGCATCCTGCTGTCGTCGATAGCAGCCGCATGTCCACCCAATCTAACCATCTGGCCGCCTGTCTTCAGTCCAAACCCACCGGCGTCCTCAATATCTTGATTCATTTCCAGCATCCATTTTTTACCGTCGTACGCTTCCCACAACTGTTTCTTCGCAGGTAAAGGTGAGAGCAAATACTTATCAAACATGCTGCATCCTCTAGCTGGGGTTAGGAAAAAAAGCATGCCGATAGTTTTGAAGATCAAAGCGAGTCTGCGAACAAGTGAGTTCATAACACAGAGGATGATCAAGAATATTACCTTCTTCTCGATTCTTCAAAGATCCAATCCTCGTGAGTTGAGCCATAGCTCAACCCATTTGGTGATGGGAAATCACTGTCAGAGATGGAATTCTTCTGTTGGAAACCACAAATGATAATCTAAATTTTGATTAAATAACGATAGATTGAGAATCTCCCAAGCAAAACGTACCCACAGTGTGAAAAGGAGCACTGCGTCGATATTGTTGTGCACAGTTTCGCCTTCTCGTAATCGAATAAGGATGTATATGCAAAGTGCCTGCATCGAAGACAGAAACCCCCACCTATCAAACCCTGCCCACTAAAACCGATGAGTCAGTCGAAATTTTTCCATGTCATTTTGATTACAGTACTTACTTCTGTAATAATTCTTTCGCACTCGAACCTCACATTCTTCCACAGTAATTTACTGCCCCCTTGCCTGTTGCTTTCTAGCATTTGAATTAGGCTTGCACACGTGGTGAGCGACTCCATCGAACTGTTCGTATTCAACAAAGAATATGCGTGGATAAAAGGCGGGGGAGAGGTTTGGTTTTGCATCATCATAGGATATGAGGTTAACATGCAAAAAATTAGCATGGCTGTCGTATGTGGGCCGCCTCTGGCTATCGGCTTTCGAATGAAGGATCTCACTTCAGAGGTGGGCATGCATGAAATGGATAAAATCTGGCTAGACAACGATTTTCCAGTACAGAGCTCATAGTTGCTTGAAGATAACCCTTGGTCTAGTGGTAACAAGCCAATGTCTGCCGAGGAATCTGGTCTGGAGCTCTGACAGTCTGGAACTCCTAGTTGAGGGGTTTGAAAAAATGCCATATCCCAATCAAGGCTCTCATATCCATCATTGATGTTGTTAAGCTCTATCAAAGCATCTCTGCTTATCGTAATATCCTCATCAAGTATGGCTGCCAAGTCGACAGCTTCACTCGAGGGACAGGTTAGGGATTCATTCTCCGCTAGTTGCGTAGCTCTTTGGTTCGGTTTACTGGTACTTTGCAGTGTAATTTCGATACCAGAGTTACGCCCCGGAAAATGACAAAGTAGCTCCTTGCTCATGCATCTTGTACAGCTCGGAAGAGTATTGTCACACCGGACTTTTGCCTTTGCACAAGCAAGACAAGATCTTGATCGAGCCTTCAGACTACCTCCTTTGCGTGATCGGCAATAATACCCATGCCTCTTTAGCGTCGACTCTTCGAAAATGTGAGTTTTTTCAAGACTCAACAAATGACGACTGGATGCCAGGGGAAGTGGCTTACCCTTGTTGAATGGTTTGTTGCACAAGATGCACCGCAAAATTATTAGATGTCTTTCATCCGTCATTTTGAGTAGGGCAGTCGGGAATTCAAATTTGGTATGCAATTGAAGTCGGAAATGTCTACATCTCGGAGGTTCAGCATTTGTCAGCCTCGACGCTTTGGCACTAGCCTACGGGCAGTGCATTTTGTCAATTCCGAAATGGTCATCAACCCCCGAATTGAGTTTTACTTTATATTATCCAACGAATCAGCTATCTACCTTGCACAGAATAAGCTACTGATACCACTTGTACAATGTATTGTTTGAAACAGAAATCCCGCTGCACTCCACTTTTAAAAAGCTACTTGCATGGCAGGTATATAGTTTAAACGAAGTTAAATAGGAAATGATCACTACAACACAATTCTCTTTCAAAATTCCAACGAGCATCTCTCCTAACTCTCAAAATGGCGACCCAGTACTCATCTATCAAAACCCTCCACAAAAGGACATACCCATCTTTGGATCCTACACGTCCAGAGCTTTCCGCGGGTAAGTGACTGTATTAATACTATTGAGAACAGCAAAGATAACCCATATATAGTAAGTCTATGATAATCGAGAGATAGCAAGCCTATCCTACAAAACAATCCAACTTTAAAGCAGTGAAGTAGACTGATAATGACACCATGTGCCACAGAAAGGCAAAACCATCGTCATCACAGGTGGCGGTACAGGTATTGGTGCAGAGACCGCAAAGTACTTTGCAAAAGCTGGCGCATCCCACGTCGCTATTCTAGGCCGCAGAGAACAACCGCTTCTGGATACCAAGGCTGCCATCGAAGTTGAATTTCCTGACACCGAGATCACCGCCATCCCTACTGATGTGACAAATGCTAGCCAAGTTAAGAGCGCGTTTGAGCAGATTGCTGCAAACAACAAGATCGACGTCCTATGCAGCAACGCTGCAGTGCTTGGACCTCAGAACCCCATCGCAACGCTAGCGTCTAACAAATGGCTTGGAGCAGTAACCGCCAACGTCGAAGGGAACTTAAATCTGGCGAAAGGGTTTCTCGAATATGGTGCTAAAGATGGCGTGATCATCGATGTCAACTCTACTGCCGCACATGTCAGCATTGCAGCTGGCCTTTCAGCCTATTCTGTGTCGAAAATGGCTACCGCCCGCTTCTACCAGTTTCTCCAATTCGAGCATCCTGGGCTCTCCATCTTCAGTATCCAGCCGGGAGTTGTGGCAACAGACATGTCCAGGGAGGCCGGGTACAGGCCGGATGCTAGAGATACAGATTCCAAGTTCGATGGAGCAGACGCAACGCTGAAGACGACTCTTTCCAGTGGCTATGATGACGCAAATTTGCCAGCCAGCTTCATGGTGTGGCTGGCTAGTCCCGAGGCGCGGTTTCTCAAGGGCAAATTTCTGTGGGCTAATTGGGATGTGGATGAGCTCAAGGCTCGAGCGAAGGAGATTAAGACTACTCCGTTTTTGAGCATAGGGCTTCATGGATGGCCATTTTTTGGGAACAAATAATTGACATCCGCGTTGCTTGAATAAGGATAGGAAAAGAATAGTTCCAAGAGTTGGTTGAGTACAACCGTAGCTTTTTTTTTTCATGACGCTCTTTTAGTATGTACACTCTAGAAAAAGTTTTGTTCAATAACCATAAAGTGCATACCTTCGAATGACGAGGCGAACTAGGTAGTGCATTAGCATTTTATAGCTTCGCACTTACGAGCCCGTTTCCCTTGATTGCATTGTCAATAAGAGACATGGCTTGCACTAACTTCTCTTCCTCCAGCCTTGGTGCAATGACTTGGACGCATAACGGAGTACCAACATATACCCGCCTGTCGAAATCGGTCCCTAAAGTCTAGTGAGTCTTTGGATACACATTGCTATATGAAAGGAGTGTCTTACACAGTTTACGGTTCACTTTATCCCAGTTGCTCAGAGGTTTCGTATCAGGCATTTCGCCCTTCATGTCCTCCTTCTTAAACATTCGGACAGGCACCACGCCTGCAGGATAATCCAA
The DNA here is from genome assembly GCA_028456385.1 of Ophiosphaerella korrae. Taxonomy (NCBI): domain Eukaryota; kingdom Fungi; phylum Ascomycota; class Dothideomycetes; order Pleosporales; family Phaeosphaeriaceae; genus Ophiosphaerella; species Ophiosphaerella korrae. The sequence goes on along the minus strand of JALNQF010000427.1, from coordinate 15,732 downwards.
CAACACGAAAGAGCTCGTATAGCTCACGCCATTATATCGATCAATTGGCGGGATAGGATGTGGCGCAACAGGACAAATGAAAGCATCGATCGCGCCATACTGGTCTTTCCAAATGGACAGGAATTTTGTACGTAATTCTTCACGCCTGCCATGAAATTCGCGAACTTTTGTGAGCTCAAGCGGTGCTTTACGTTTGAGGCGGGTGGAGAGCCATGGAGACAGCGGTTCATTGGCAGAGTCGAGGATGTCGAACATTGCGTTTCCACCCTCCACGCCGAACATGGCATTGGCAAGAGACTGGCATTGGGAAAGGAGGGGCGTGATATCCATTTCCACAATTTCGACGCCCTCATTTTGTAATTTAGTCTTTACTTCATCTAAAAGGCGTGCAATCGGAGGGTGAGGATCGATAATACCATCTCTACGCACAATGCCAATCCTCAGCTTGCGCCCTGCGCCGCGCAACGAGGTTAGCGATGACCATGACGAAGGCACTACGTCCGGGTCCAGAGTCCAGGGTCTTTGTTCTGACATTGCTCGGAAGAACAGCTCGATATCGCGCATGGAATGAGCAAGCGGGCCTGCGCTAGCTGGAATTCCCACTTTAGCCGCTCCAGCTGGGGCACCACCTTCTTGACCAGCGTATGGCATACGTTCCCAACTCGGCTTGATGCCGAAGATTCCGTTACACATGGCTGGGATCCGGATGCTGCCACCAACATCTGTTCCTACACCCAAAACAGAGCCACGCATACCAAGCAATGCGCCTTCACCTCCTGAACTGCCTCCTGCTGTAACGGAAGTGTTGAATGGGTTGATGGTCCGACCGAAGACGTTGTTGTGTGAATCTAGTGCCATAAGAGTCTGAGGGATATTCGTCTTGCAATAGAGGACGGCCCCTGCATTCAAAATGCAATCTACCAGCACAGAATTTTGGGTTGCTGGTTGGAAGCATAGAGCAGCAAGGCCTATAGATGCGTCATAACCACGCACTTTAAACGTGTCTTTCAAGGAAACCGGAACGCCATGGAGTGGACCTAGGGGTGGTTTCTTAGCATCTAGGTGAGCATCTAGTCCAGAGGCACGCTTCAAGGCATCCTCGAAGAAAATTTCAGTAAGACAGTTGGTAAGCTGATGAGCAATGGCGGCTCGCTGGTCTGTGTTAGATATATCTCCGATGCTCACTGCTGGGAACGAACGAACGACGAACCTTGCAAAAAGCCCTTGTTACATCAACACATTTTAGCTTCCTCGACCGGATAGCCTCTGCAAGCGCAGTTGCATCGTATTCTTCCGTGATACTAAGCTCTTCCTTGGACAGCAATCCGCATTTCCTTGGAATGTCAATATAATTGGTGACGTGCTGAGATGGCAGGTCGCTCAACCGCCATTCATGAGGGATCCTCGAAGATTGTTGGTCTTTTTTTTGCCATGATACAAGCTGCCATTTAGCAGGTAACTGAGGAGTGACAGATTCCTTAGATTCCGACATTGGTGCTTTCAGTGTCAAGGTTAGGGTGGTATTGTGAAATGATTGATGCAAGCTGGGGTAGGCCGAGGTCTGCCCAATGGGGTATGGTGGCTTGAGGGGTAGCCATGCTGTTTCTCTCAAGGCCCGGCGCAATGCGTAACGACTGTAGCGTCCTTGATAGCGAAATACAAAAATAACGAATAAGTTCTCTTTTCACTATGAATACGCAGAGCCGAGGAGTGTCGCTTATCTACAGCTTCAGACGATAGAACCAGGTATTACTATTGGTAAATGCTACCATGTCTCTGCATCTGTCGTTCAATAGTATTGAGGAGGGAATTCTAGTGTATTGGTCATGCCTCTGTCTACTGTCTGTAAATATTCTCAATATTGTGCCACATTTACTCTGCCTACGTCATCAAGTAAACTTGGGCCTCTGAGATACGAAGTGCTGGTGATCCTACCTGATGGCCGTGCGCTTAAACTTGTTCACTGGTCGCTTTGCTCCAGACTACTGAGCTTTCAGAAAAGCTGCTCAACAAGTGGGAAGCTAGATTCAAGTGTGACGCTGTGCGATAAGTAATGGTACAGTGACGTAAATTTGACCGGAAATGTAGGCCGAACGGTAGGTATTACTTAGTAGTATGGGGCGTGGCGTGTTTGTGCCGCGCCTCGAAAAAAAAAAGCTACGAGAAAGACGAAATGCAGCATTAGAGTATCAAGGTGAGATGCGATGGTGAGAGAAATTCACCGACCGACCATAAGAATGCACCACACAATCACATGTTTTCGCGTTGCCCAGAAACCCCTGCAGTCCGGAAATTCGGATGCGCTGAGTCCGGATCGAATCACAGCGCGTCAACGGCGATCGCGTGCCCCTACCCCAGACTAAGCTTCAAGGAGGAAAACGTCGATGGGCCAAGCCGCGCCCAAAGAAAAAGCGACGAATGTCTACGCCCCAATTTCAGCAAGACCGAAGCCATTGTCGTGTCGTGTTGGTCGTGACGCTCCTTTATTGCCTTCTTCAGCCCTTCCTGCTGCATTTCCACGCTCATCACCCTTCATCATGACTGCCGGCAACTTCACCCTGCTCCCAGGGCAACATCACCCCTACTATCCCATCGAGGCCCAGATCACCGGCTACCTCGCGAATCAATGGAATACCCTAGAGCTGGTCAGCATGTTTGCGGCCGGATGCACCGCCATCTTCGGCTTTACCCTTGTACTCGTCAAGAAGATACGGCCATCGCTCAGTAATGGGGATCTCGCAACCATCATGTGGTTCGTGCTCTGCGGATGCATTCACTCCTTCTTTGAGGGCTACTTTGCCGTCAACTTCAGGCATATGGGCGGTATGCAAGACTTGTTTGGCCAGTTGTGGAAGGAGTACAGTCTGAGCGACTCAAGGTACCTAACCCAGGATGCCTTTGTGCTTTGCATGGAGACCATTACAGCTGTAAGTCTTTCCGATCGCAGACTCCAATATCATGTCGCATGGCTAACCATTGGCCAAAGGCCTTCTGGGGTCCTCTGTCGTTCGCCACTGCTGGTCTCATTGCCTACGATCACCCGCTCCGTTACCCCCTCCAGCTTATCGTTTCACTCGGCCAATTCTATGGCGACGTCCTCTACTACGCAACCTCCATGTTCGATCACTATATCCTCAATGTTTCATACTCGCGTCCCGAGGCTGCTTATTACTGGGGTTATTTCGTCCTAATGAACGCGTTCTGGATCGTCATCCCTGGCTGGTTGATGATCCAAAGTGTGAACGCAACATGGAGTGCATTTAGTGCGGTCAACGATGCCGCGAAATTGATGGCAAGGGCTGGCCGTATAAATGGCAAGAAGGTCAACTAGAGAAAGTGAATAAACAGGTTGGTTAGGTCTATGCACCGCTAGTAGACAAAATCGGTGATGGTTACAACGAGGATGATGTTGTTTTGCGTAATATTTTGGTATATGGATACTCTGGGTTCACGTGCTCTTGCTGCAAGTATAAGCCGAATGGCTGTGTAATAACAGGAGACGTTTACATGTCAACATAAAGATCATAATGAGAGGTTTCGATTACACAAAGTAGACTAAACTATGTCTTTTGGACTAGTTCACATTACCTCACCATCTCATGCCATCTGTGTTAGCTGTGTGCTTTACTTTTATTCACTTCACTTCGAAAAGATGTCTCAGATGTCACCACGTTTATGCCATCCAAGGGTGTGAACGCTACTCAATCGTATTCAAATCGTCATTGTTTCCGCTCACTTCCTTTTCTTGCTCGATGCCTCACCACAGCATTCAAGCATACTCGCAGCGCTCACAGCGGGCTGCGCGAGTTCTCGATCATCCACCAACCTGAACGCGGCTGAACAGTTGAGCCTGAGTCCCCGTGCTCATTATCCGTGACATCCATGCCCATTGAACCTGCAACAATGGTAGTGTCAAATGAAAGACCGAGGTCGAGTGCCTTGAAGATGACTGGAATCTCGACTACTCCTGAAGGAATGCCCTCCATAGTAAATGGAATGAGCGGGAAGACTTCGCCATCAAGCTCAAGAGGCGGTGCGCCATTTGCATCGACCGTATGACGTGGTTTGGCACAGCGACCGTGGCTATCCCAGAACATGAAGGCTGTGAGCCACCCGTTGTATGGTGTGCTACTACCGCTACCCATAGCGCCTACAGCGTGGATTGCTTTCATCCAAAACTGCTTCAGTTCAGTGGAATCTGGCATATAGAACGTAGCGATAAAGCGCTTGAGGACGGGTTTCAATAGCTTAGACCATGCTGCTGGTTCATCGCCATACTCTGCGAACTTGTCCAAACGCTTGAGGATCATTTGCTAGTTATTTGCTTCTCCAAGGAGAGTGACAGATGGGAAGCCACATCCACCAGCCATGACATATTTGAAATATTTCTTCATCGTGGCCATCATGGCCATCGGCGTCACAGCCAGATCGTCATCCGTGGTTGTAGTGAAGATGGGAAGAAGCCAGTCGCCAACATCTGGGTCGACCATTTTTTCTTTCATCAACGGTGGGAACTGCTGGACAAATGCAGAGATATCGCTTTCGGAGAACGGTTTGGTGAGATCCGTAGCAACAAGCTCCAATTGGCCGTCATGTTCGACGAAGTGCTTTCGCAAAGCCTCCGCATTCTTGTTGACATAGAAACTGAACTGGGTGACGATGGCGAGCCAAACATCATCGGGTCGAATCTTCAGGTGGAGATCCTGCTGGAATGCTCTGATGACGCCCTGGACAAAGCCATTGCGGTATGGAGCGATTGACCCGAAGCCCGCAGTGCCGAAGCCACTGAACGAGGAGTGTAAGATTGGTTTGTCTGCCTTAGATGGACCAGAGACCATTCGATAGCCGATAGCATCGGTTTCCCATCCTTTCACAAGCTGCTGGTAGAGACTTGACTCTGAGCTGACAGTAACGTCTGCGTTTCGGCCGACTTTGTCGGGTGATGGTTTGATCGTGACGGGCATGGTGTTTAGATGTAATACTCCGACAATTTGAAGCTTGAACTGTACTGGTTCTAGTGATTGAGGAAAGGAAATGGGTAAAGAGGTCAAAGGGATGAGTAACAAGGCTATGAGGGGATGGTTGTTTGCCTGCTGGAGAAACAGCACTAATACTAATTAGGAACGCTAAGCGTACCACAGCATATGCACATTGCAAGGACACAATCCTGAGGGTGATAATAGGCGAAGATGTTATCTTTGAGGCGGTATGAGCAGATGTGGTCAAGGGTGGGTCACCCCAACCATCTCAGTTGATATATTGCTCGATGTGCCTAACTTCAACTTTCCAAACGAGCGTTGTGAAACAGTACAATATCTTAGATCTTCTCAACTTCGACAATATTTCCGTGCGAATCAGCCGCAACCTTCTTCTTGATGAGCGATGCGTTTCGAGGGTTGGGTGCATTGAAAATATCATCAAGCTCCTCCAGTGTACGGTTCTTCGTTTCAGGAATGAACATCCAGACGACGAAAGCTTGGACAGGGCACCAACATGCGAAGACGATATACAGCTTCCACTTGATGTTCTCAAGCGCGATGGGGTACGCAAACTGGTTGATCAGCATGGCGGTGGTAAGCGAAAAGTTGGAGAATGCCATTCCCTTCGCACGCATCTCGAAAGAGAGCACCTCAACAGGGAACAAAGCCTGCAAGGGCGTAATGCCGAAGGCGTAAACGGCATTGAAGAGGAATACCATCGCCACAAAGGCTTGACTTGAGGCATCCGTTTTGGTTTTGGAGTTGACAGCCACGGCAGAAATAGCAGCGATCCAGACGAATGTAATAATAGAGAAGGTGCCAATCATCATAGGGCGGCGACCGAGCTTATCAACGAAAGTAGCACCAATGACAGCCTAATAGCAGTTCAGTAATACTCATAACCAAAGGTTATAGACAACTTACAAAAGCCAATTGCATGCAAGACTTTCCGAGATTGATGTTCATCTTCTTGACTTGTTCGGTAACACCTGCAGATTCGAGAACACCGGCAATAAAGTAATCGACAGCTAAGACGAGTCAGGATTTCAAGTGCTGAGTCTCGATTTTTCAGAATGCTTGCCTCCATTGCCTGACCACTGAGCGAAAACGGCAAAAGTACAGTTGCAAGCAAGGCGGTAGCGAGCGGACTTGGTCTTAAACAGCGCACCATAGTCCCACCAGCGTTTATCCCCTCCATCCATATTCAAGTACTCTTCATATTCGCGAAGCTGCATGGAGACCCAGACGCTATCTTCGTTGCCCTCGCCGTGATATTGGGCAAGAATCTTCTTCGCCTCAGCTTGTCGGCCCCGTGTATACAGCCAGCGTGGCGACTCAGGGAGAAACCAAGCGAGAGTAAGCACAAGGCTAGGGAAGAGGATCTGCATCCAGACAGGAATGATCCAACTGCTGTTGCCGCCAATATTTGAGGCGCCACGAGCCACACTAACACTAATTTAGCTCTCTCCACCCTAGGAGTTCATTGACTTACCCTGCTGCGAGAATTGAGCCTACAAACCAGAAAGTGTTATATAAACCAGTAATGACGCCGCGGTGGGAGGGGTGAGCTGTTTCAATGACGTGCAGAGGTCCGGCTGTAGTCAGAATAGGCACAGCGAAACCAAGCAAGAAACGACCACCCATGAACTGTCCAACAGGATTGCTTCCAGGACGTGTGGTTGCTTGGATAATGACACCAACACAAGCGATGGCGCCACCAATCATCATGCCATAGCGGCGGCCCCAGGTGTCGCATGCAGGCCCAATGAATGGGAGGGCAACGACGCCGCCAATTTGGTAGAAGGATGTCACAATCCCAGCCCAAGCTCCGGTGGAGCCAACATTGTAGTACTCCTTGAAAGAATCAATAGTAAGAAGAGCGTTGAACATAGAGCCATCGAAGCCATTGCAGGTGGAGCAGAAGAAGCCGACGAATGCGCAAACATACAGCATGAGCGCATGGCGAGAAAAGCGTTTTGGCGGCTCCTTGAGCTTGGCTTCGGTAATAGCCTCAGAGCCAGAAATGACCTGTACCGCAGCCACAGATTTGGATTCCTGCCAGGGATTTTAGATGCCGTAGTGCTGCATGTCAAGATAGCTACTGACCCCAGTCTCTGATACACTACGATCGATTTGTGCAGTCATGGTCTCCTTCGTTCCCGACATGATGATGATGCGCCCGGCTAGAGGTGTGGATTGAAACAATTAGGGACAGGGACCATCTTTAAACAAAAGCTAATGTTTGACGACTACGCAACACCTTCTACGATAGTTAAGGTTTCGGACAGGGCCAAGTAGCGGTACTCAGATTTGTTGCATGACATGTTGACAACGGTCAATTGTTGGTGCGTGTTTGGAGTGGCACTAGTCAGATTGGGCCCGGGAAGGCCTCCTCCATCGTCAAAAGGGGAGCGGCTCCAGGACGCCCCAACCGTGCAGTGCTGACTTGATAGTAAGCTGGAAACACAAACCCACACCAAGAAATATAGAGAACGCCTGGGCAAACTGTACAATGAGGCCAACTAGTCCCCATGATTCAAACACAAGCCAATTGTCGAAGTCGCAACTGCACAGCCCAATAAAAAGGCCCAATGCCATGCGCGCGTTGTGAGGGGAAAACACTGGAATCTCAATACCCATGGGGCCCCAGTTATCGATCTTCCGCCCTCGATACAGGGGTGCAATCCATATTGTTCTCGACAGGGCTACCCCAATAAAAGCACAAATTTGTTGCCCAGGTAAGGTTAGGCAGGTACCGTATCATTGGCGGCCCCTCGGCTTATTTTCAGGTTGCGCTTTTAAGTTTTTGTATTATATATCTAATTTTCTATTGCTAAGCTTTTCTATTCAATTATTTATGCTACCTAATCGAGATCTTAAAAACAAGATGTCTCAATTAAATGTCTTTGTATAGGATAGTAGGTATATTACGACTCTTATTTCCAATAGCTATAGTAATTGAGATATAAAACCTAGGATCCTTAGCGGAACTTTACACTCAGGATTGTTGAGAGAGCTTACGAGTCTTCAGATCACCTGATCAAGTCCCCTGAACGGAGTAGGGTAAATATTACTCCGGTGCTCCTTTAATTATATATACTTTTGTCTCCACGATAGTGTAGAATTAATAACCAAGGTACCTGTTAGTTATTCTTGAGCTTTTTTTTCCACCACAGGATTCTATCCAATCGCAGGTCGTTCTTTTCAGATATTACATGTATGACCAGTTGCTACATGCCCGACCTACGTCTCGATCTTTATTATATAGTAGTAACTTCTAGTATACATACTAGTAGTGTGATAGAAGGACATCCTTTAGACCATAGAGATATACTATCTGCCCAATAGCTACCAAAATGTGGAAAAGCTGATGGCTTGCACCCTTAGCGAGTTAGCATTGTGCGTATATTTTCAGGACATAGGCCTCTTACCCATAGATCAAACGTCCCGGGCCAGTACTTTTCTGGTATCCTACGTACGTACAAAAATGTCCCTACTAAATAGCAACAGCACGTTATAAGAATATTGCGCAGAGGGAACGCATCAAGCGCGCCGGGGCCCTCAGTTAATCCAGCGTGTATCATAGCTCCAAAACCGCTAGCTGCTAGGGCCATGAATATTGCAGCTCTATTCTCGTAAGCTTTCCGCAGTGATTGAAAATTACAAGATCATTCTAACTCACCTCCAAGCTGCCGCATGAGGTCCATCTGCTTCGGCGCGGAGAACCATCCAAAATACAGTTATCCCGCATGATATGGTAAAGGATATGTATATTGCTTGCAATTGCGGGTTGTTATAGAGGCCAAAGTAAGTCGAAGTAATGCATGTTGAGCTAATGGTCAGTACGATCCCAAGATAGTCCCACTTTAGCGTACGACATGCCATGTCGAGAGAGTGTGAATTCATTCCATGAAAGGCTGCCTGTTATTATTCATCAGCATTGCTATCAAATTCGCTCTCCATGGTACAGCCCCGAAACTGAATCTGCCAGATTTGTTCCTTTACCTGATAAATCATTCGTACAAAAGGCGCTGACTTACGGAGAAAAGCAAGCATAATGCTGTGCAGATGAAATAAATTTGTACCACCGCTATATCTTTCCAGCTTATTTCCTGTTGCGAGCCATTAAAACCTTTTAGCTCTAAATAGTCTACCCCTGACAATAACGCGATGAAAAACATTGCGGGCAGTAAATGCGACCAGGTATTGACGAACTCGTTGTGCGGATAGCAGAGTGAAAAAAGTCAGTCTTTGATTGCCCCCGTAGGCTGGCGATACCCGCGCAGTATATAGGGGTCAGTTTGCATCCAGGATGGAAGCTGCTCGAAGTGCAAGGTCCGAAAAATCGAGTCTATGGATTTCGATGTAGTCTCACCCAATTGTTTCCCCATATCTCCAACTCCTTCTTGAGCTTCAAATATCATGTATTCTGCCTTGGCAGTGATTTCTTGCAAGATAGTGGTGGTTTCGCTGTAGAACGCCATCTTCGTGTGGCAGTAGATGGTCGGTTGATTGAAAGATAATTTAATCTAGGTAGGCAGACTTAGGAGAATGATCTGGATGAATGCTGTTGCACTTGTTCAGAAGGCACATAAATGGATTAACTCACTGAAGAGGCTATATAAGTTTGACGAAACGACCAATTGTCCGAAAAAAAAAGATCGCAGCCTACCCACATGAAAGTATCTAGGTACAGAGGGGTAACACAGTGGGGTGTTGCGTAGCGTGCTGTTAGTGTGCTGGAAAGCGCCTCCCAAATCAAGTATCTAATCCGGGAGAGATAAGGTTCTAACATCTAAGGATCTAATTTGTAAGTTATTGCATATGCTACGTCAGTAGGCCCTAGAGTTGATCTATAGTCGCCAAGACTAGATACAAGTAACAGATTAATAGATTAGTAGAAGTATATAGTTAGTAGTAATGCGCATTGTTAGGATAGCATCAGCAATTTAATTATTAACTACGAGCGACAATACATTAATATCGTAAGACATCTTTCTATTGTTTACAGCCTATTACTTAATTATAATACGAGCCTTTATTATTAACTCCTAATCTACTAATACCCTAATAGGTTACTTGTAGTCGACAACAAGTAACCCTATAACACCTTACTAATTTAGTTATTAAGAGAAGCGAAGCGTAAGTAGCGTATAGTCTAAGCTAATACGATAGTAGAAAGCTTAACTAAGAAAGAAGGCAAAGTACCTCTAAGTAGTTATATAAGATTTAAAGGAGGTTATAGCAGTTTAATAAAAAGGCTTTTTCGTAACAGCTATGTAAGGGCTTTATTAGAGAGGGATACTAAGGCTTTTAGAAAAGCCCTTTTTTAGATTAATTACTTATAACTTAATAGTACTAGGTATAAACTAAGTAGATTAATTCTACTATCTATCTCTAGCCCTACGCTCTATCTATGTATCTACGATGCGGCAGTCTCGGCTAGGTCTCTTGAGACGGCGGCGAGCTAGATCCTTAATACCCCTTCTATTAAGGTGCTAGTTTCTTTGTTGTATTAGTCGTACTAACGTAGTCTATCTCCTTGTATGTTAGATTCTTTGTTTAATTCCTTTGTTCGTAATAGTCGAGGCTGTAATCCTTTTAGCTATAGTAGGGCTAGTAGCTTAGCGATTGCACATATAATCGCGTATCTAATCGCGTATTAAGTATCTAATCGTGCAACTTATCTAATATACCCCTTTAGGTTAGCAACTTGTTAGTAAACTAGATATTATAAAATAAGTATAAGATTGTTAAAGTAGTCTTAGATTTTATTAAGAAGTACTTTATATATTATTTAGTATTCTATTACTTCTACTAGTCTAAGCTAATTTAAGAAGCTTTCTTATTTATTTATTAGTAAGACTTTTATAAAGCTATCTACTATTATCTCTATTAATAGAGTGTATTCTACTTTAATTTAGCTAGTAGAGACCTCTTGTCTTAGCTAATAATTGTAGATATTAACGTACTAAAGCTTAGTTTATAGCTTAGCTAGTTCTTTAGTAATAAGCTAGATTGTTTAAGTATTATTATACTAGATAGTAACGTAATTTATAGGGAGTTTAACGTATAGTTTATTAAGTAGTTTTAATATAAATATAGCTTCTTTAGCTACTTATAATAGAGCTAGCAATTTAGCTTTAGTTATAGAAGTAGTAACTATATCTTGTATATTTACTCTCTATATAATAAGCCTATTAAAGAGTTTAATTATATAGCCTTAAGAGCTTTTTTAATCTATAGTATTATTAGTAAAGGAAGTATTACTAGTAACTTATAATAAGTTACTACTACCTAGCTAGAGTACTCTTAATCTTGTATAAGAGAGGTATATAAGTACTTAATTAGTAGCCTTATAGTAAGTAGCGCTTAGGTTTATAAGAAATTAAGCTAGTTATAATATTATAAAAGCTATATCTAGCTAGGTAGTTATAGCTATAAATAGAAGTAAGCTAATTTTACGTTAATATTTATTAATCTTAGATAGCGTAGCCTAGCTAGTGTAAGCCTTAAGTTTAGTAGTAGCTATAGGTATATTGTAATAGATATATAATTTATCTACAAGCTAACTTATCTTATTAATATATACTACCTATAGTAGTTAAATTATATATTACTTTCTATCTTAAATTACTTTAATACTAAAAAACTATTAGAGATCTATTTCTCTAGTAATAGTATACTTCTCTTTTAGAAGATTAGTTACTTACTATACTTCTTTAGTCTTCTACTTATTATATGCGATAATAATATTATCTATATAGAAGAAGATTATAATTTTATCTTTAACTATATAGTATAGTTTGTATAGTACTATTTAAAAGCTTATAGCTTTAAGTATAGCTATAAATTCTCTCTACTATAAGAGAAGTAAGATCTAGAAACTATATAGGGCCTTTTAGACTCTAAAGATTATACTCTTCTTTTAGTATCTCTTTAGTATTCTTATATAGATCTCTTAGTCTATTACTATATAAATAAAGGTATTAGTTATATTATACTATTTTAGTTTAAGATTATATTTAGTAGTAATAGCTATAAGTATCTAAAAGGATTAGCTAGCTAGTGTTATAGCGTAAGTCTTTTGTACTATAACGTTTTATTACTAGTCTCTTTGTACTACAAGTTAAGCTTTACATTTAATAAATTAATAATATTTATTAAGCTTGTACGTATATACCTATATATAGTCTAGTATCTACTAGCTAGAACGCTAGATAGGTTTAGCTAGTACTTTAGTCTATAATTTTATCTAGCGATAGCTAGTTAGGTAAGATAACTTAGCTTCTTTAAATAACTCGCCTATTAGATAGCTTTCTAGATTTATTTAATATAAGGGTAGTAATAAGAGTTAATTATAGTAAAGCTTTAGTCTTCTTATAAGTATCTTTTTTATCTTAGCTTTGTCTATAAGTTCTCTTTAGTATTTTCTAAAGTTACCTACCTAGGTACTAGCTATAAAGGCTACTACCTATAGTATAGTTTTAGATAAGCTATATCTATTATATACTATTAACTCTAGTTAGTCTCTAGTTATTAAATAGGCTAGTATTACTACTAGAGGTAGATATAGTAGAGAAGTTAGATAGTAGTCTATAATCTTTCTTCTATAGTAGTAGCTAGGTAGATCTTCTTTATTATTTATAGATATATCTAACTTAGTATTATCTTTATAGAAAGACTCTATTTCTAGCTTATATACTAGTACTAAGAGCTTAATTGTTTTAATATAAGTAGTGATCTCTTCTAGTATTTAATATATAAAGTTATCTATTAGATCCTCTATTTTACTATTAAAGATTATTTACTTATTAAAGATTATATCCTATATACTTATTACTTTAGCTATAGATAGTACCTAGATCTAGTAGATATTTAATAACTAGTATCTTATAAGGTAGCTAATCTATACTTTTAGATCTAAACGTTATAGCCTTAATTTACTACGCTACGTATTATTAGTTATTATAAAGGTTTTATACCTATATACTTTTAAGTAAGCTAAGTTTAGCTTTCTTATTAATACTATAATTCCTTAATTCTTAGTAACTTTTATAAAGAATACTTTATGTAGTATCTTCTAGCTATTTAAGTAACTTAGTATTTAATTATATAAGTAGACTCTAGCTTATATAATTTTAGGCTAAAGTTCTTATAGTAAATTTACGTTAAGTTATATTATACGTGCTTTCTCCTTATTAATTCTTCTAGCGCGCTTAGCTCCTCTATTCTAGGCTTAAGTATCTAGAGCTAAAGGTTTAATAGTAATACCTTATAAGTTTAACTAGTACTAGACCTCTAGTTTTACTACTATAATCTTGTTATTAGTTTTAATTACTTTAACTAAGATACTATACTAATTTTTTACAAAGAAGATTAAGTTTAATAGTACCTTAATAATTAATTTAGCTAACTAGTTAGTAGTAAAGTAGAAGTCCTACTATAGTTTTAAGTACTTATTAGTAATAAGTATCTAGCTTTTTTCTTTAGTAACGCTTTATACTTTATATAAGTAGAAGTTAATAGAGAGTCTTTCTCTTAGTCTTTTATAACTAATTCTTAGTATATAGCTAATTTACTACTTTATCTTAGCTTTACTATATATATTATACTAGACTATAGATACTCTTTTTATATATACTCTTTAAGCTTACTAGATAAAGTGTTTAATTATAGCTAGTCTTAAATAGCTAAGTTTCTTGTACTATAGTAGTATAAGTACTCTAATAGTCTAAGGTTTATAGGTATAGTACGCTACTTAGTATATAAGATTGTATAATAAATAATACTTAAGTACCTATTAACTATAGATTTTAGTAAAGTATCTAATTATTTATCTATTAGGCTTGTTTAGAGTTAATAGCTTAGATTAAGTGTTCTACTATATTCTTCTCTACTAAAGTAGCTAGAAAGAGACTAGGTTATAAAAGATATCTAGGTATATAGCTATATTATATAGAACTAGTTTATTTTCTATTAACTAGTTTTTTAGTATAAAAGTAAGAGATCTATATCTTTTTACTTATATCTTTAACTTACCTACTTATATATAATTATTTAGCCTTAATAGATAATAGTTATATATATAAGTTAGGTTATTTGTAATATAGTAAGTTAAACTAGAGTTTAGGATAAAGGAATTCTAGAAAGAGTAAGTATTATAGGTATTCTTTGTAGTTTTAGTAATAAAAGTACTCTTAATACTTAATATTTACTAGCCTTCTAGTTAATCTTCTTTATAGATTTTAGTAGTCTAAGGTAACTTAGCGTATAGTTCTATATAAGGCTTTATTTAATACTTTAACTATCTTCTTATTAGTTCTTATAAAGTTATATTATAATTACGTTTATAATCAATAAGCTCTTTTAGAGTCTTACTTAGAGTCTACTAATCTAGTACTTTATTAAGATTAATATAGTAGTAATTACTAAGTTTATAAGGTCTTTTATAAGCTAGGTAATATTTACCTATAACTCTTTAACTTATTATTTAGTTAACGTTAGTATTACTACTACGTGTACGTTAATTACAAGGTCTACTCTATTTATTAAGTAGTACGCTATCTATAAGAGAGGTATTCCTAGTCTTACCTTAAGTAGTATTACTACTAGTAGTATAAAGTAAAGTATTATCTACTATAAAAGTAGCTTTGCGCCTCTCTATATTTAGGAGATAGTATACTATTATATACTTATAGTAGTATTTTATTATCTCCCTCTAGTTTATACTAGGTAATAGCCTTCTATTATTTTAAAAGGTTATAGACTAAATTAGTACTACGTGTTTAATAACTACTAAAAAGTCTTAAGTAATTATATTAATTTATAGTAACTCTACTACTTAATACGTTTTAGCCTTAGTAGTAGCGTAGTTATACTTAGCTATCTATATATCCTAATTTACTAGGCTTCTTATAGGCTTAAGTAATTTAAAGTATCTATTACGTATACGCTCTTACTTAATACGCTTATTTACGCTAATAGTTTACTTTAGGTTTAATAGCTATAAACGTAGAGATTAGTTTAGTAAGTAGTACGTACGTAGTAGATATAGTAAGACTAAGGATTAGATAAACGTTATAATATACTAGAGACTTAACTACTCTTTTTTATACTCGTATTAGTTACTATAGTATTACTTAGCTAATATTTTATAGTATTTAAGGTCTTCTTTAAAAGCTTTATAACTAGTAGCTAAGAGTTTAGACTACTACGTAAGAGTTTTAATACCTAATACTAGAGTGTAGTTAGCTATTATATAATAGGCTTACTAGGGTTAACTTCCTAATAGCCTAAAGAGTATTAGTAGATTAAGAAGTAATAGTAAAAGCTTATATAGTAATCTATAATAAGCTATAAATAATAGAAGATGTTTTGTAACTATCTTATAATATTGCTTGTAGTTAATAATTAAATTGCTAATACTATCCTAATAATAGGTATTACTACTAACTATATACTTATACTTCTTAGCTTACTTTATACTTTGTATTTACTAAGATTATAAATTATAAATTTATTACGTGTCTAGCTTTATACTTTATATTTACTAAGATTATAAATTATAAATTTATTACGTATCCCTATTGTAGTTAGTTTCTTAGTTAAGTTCGTTACTATAAGGGAGTTATCCCTTATATCTCTTATTTTCGCACTAATGTTAGTAAGTTTACAACTTACTAACATTTAACTACCTTTCTACTTTTAGTTAGCGCTTAGTAGGCTACTAGGTATATATACCTAGTACTTA
>JALNQF010000426.1:0-31374 GCA_028456385.1 Ophiosphaerella korrae | reverse complement strand
TTTATCTACTATTTACTCTTTTTAGTTAATTATTAAAACTACCTTATTAAGTTATCTTACGTAAAGTCTACCTTATAAGCTTAAAATTACTTAATAATATTCTTTCTTTTACTACTCTCTTTATATATTATTTGTTTATAATTGTAGTATACTACTCACTACTACTAGGCTATTTCTTCTTACTACACTACTTGTTATCCTTTTCTATCCTTACTATTTTCTTACTAGTTATTTTTATATTTTAATATTCCTATTATCTATACTTCTACTAGCTTATTTATTAGGTGCCTAAGGGCTTATTAAAAGCTTCTCTAATATTTCTTATTAGCTTCTTTTTATTTTTAGCTAGTTACACTACTAGCCTTTTATACTACTTATAGCTCTTTAGGTCTTAGGCTCTATATATTTATAGCGTATTCCTATTTTTATACTTATACTTATACTATACCTATTCTTATATAAAATAAGTTAGCTTATCCTAAGTTTTATATATATACCTATTCCTATACCTATTCTTATACCTTACGTAATAGTGCGTAAGCTAGCGCTCCTAAGGCTAAGGTTATAGGTTTAAGTTTTACGTTAGTTACTATTTATTATAGGGTTATATACCTAATATAGATTTAGAGCCTAAGGGCTTATTAGTCTTAGTAAACCTAAACTTTATTAGCTAAACTAACTCTAAATATTATTTATACTCCTATAGATTATATCCTATAACCTAAGGGCCTATTAGCTACTCTACTATATCTCCCCTATTCTTACTTCTCTTATCTTCTCTTTTATAGCTCTTCTTTATAAGCCCTTAGTACTTATACTTTCTTAGTAACTACTTACTCTCTTTTCTTACTATTAGTGTCTTTATAATACTCTACTATACTAGTAATATACTTTCCTATTACTTAGCTAATAGAGTGTAAATAACTATTTTTTTTACTAATTCGCTTTGTAGTATTATTAATAGATATACACTATCTATTAAAAGTAGTAGTAATAGTAAAAAGAATTATATTAGAAGATTAAAGTAAGTTAACTTTAGGTTTAAATTTTAAGAAGTTTATTGTTAGTTATTAAGGATTTAGAGAAGATATAGAAAAAATAAGATTAGAAGTTATTTTATCCTTAATAGACTAATAAATTAGTAGTCTATTTAGTAAGTTTAGCTTATATAATAAAGTTATTACATTTCTCTATTTAAAATAACTAAATAAGTAGATAATAAATATTCTATAAAAATTTAGTAATAAAATCTCTAGTAGGCTAATAAACCCTAGATAAAATAAAAATAGAATTTTATACGCTAATAAAAAAGTTCTATTAGGTTGAATTTTATAAAAAAAAACGTCCTCTAAATAGTTTAAATCCTAGCTTCTATTTGCTTAGTAATTAAAATTCGTAGTTTACTAAAATAAAGTCCTTAATAATTTCTTTGAGATTTATATTCGCTTATATTTTTAGCTTTTTATTTGTAGAGTTATTACTAGTTAAAAACTATAACTTTTTTTTAATCTTTTGTTTTGTGTTACCCTACCGTATATATATATATATATAAACTTAATAAATATTATTACTATCTTAAACAATCTAATAGCGAGTAGGCTACTAATTCTAGAAGCTTGGTGCGCCGTTTTTAGAGGCTAACTTGCCGCGAAACCACCTTATAAGCTCGGCCGCCCACTAGAGCGCACGTACCTTCCGGGTTCCCTATCTTAGCTAGCGTAGCCGCTGCCAGTCTAGGGGGATAGAATAAGCCATCCTCGAGTCCATTTTCTGTCCCTTTTCGCGCTCTACTCTTGCCGCCAGTATCATGTCAGCCCTTACTGAGACCGCCTGGTCAGTAGCATATTTAAGGCTCTTTCCTCCCCCCATCCTCTCGGTCCTTAGACTCACACATAAGGAACACCTTCAATTTTCCCTCCTCTTTTGCTCCCTACGGGTTATCTTTCTTGTCGTTCAACCTAGTCAGCTTCTCTAACCACTAACCCCTCCTTTCGCCGGCCTCTCCTAGCATGCAACGACGCTCACCGGCCAGTGACCTCTTAGACGAGAGCGAATATGCCGGCTCCGATGTGGACGATAGTGTGGGTTCAGATACAGATCTGACAGACGTCGACACGTATGCCGACAAGGATGGTGAGGATGATAAGCAATGTGAAGGCATTGAGGATAAGACGTGGCTCTCCCCTGGCGAAGACCATTCGCCTGAGCATTACCTCCAACAGCTGGAATCATTTAACGAACAAGAGTATACGAAAGAAGACTACAAGGATAGCAGCACTCGCCTGCTTGATCGTATGGAAGATCAGTGGAACTAGTAGGTTCTAGTCTCATACTCCCTTGCAACCCGCACCATAACACATGCAACTAACAAGGCATAGATGTTGGATCTACCTTAGGAAAGACCATTTCCGTTCCTTTGCGACCGTGTCCGTTGGCTCTCTATACACGTTCTTTGACTGGTTACTCAATCAGCGCCACGGGAAAGGAGGAAGGAAACGCCGAGGGACTAAGTATGCTAGCTCCCTTGGGACGTACTAGAAGGTTTTCCGCTTGGTGCATGAAAGAGCAACTGGTGTTAAGCTGGATGGGAAGATGAATCGGAGCATGCATAAGGTGAGAACGTCTAGTTTAAGGCTATATACGTGTCTAGTCTAAT
Organism: Ophiosphaerella korrae; assembly: GCA_028456385.1. NCBI lineage: Eukaryota > Fungi > Ascomycota > Dothideomycetes > Pleosporales > Phaeosphaeriaceae > Ophiosphaerella > Ophiosphaerella korrae. The sequence continues at coordinate 28,718 of JALNQF010000426.1, read as the reverse complement.
CCAATAGGTAGGTGTTGAGAAAGCTAGCAAAAAAGCACCTTCTTAAGAAGATAGGCCGGGATAAGGCCTGCATGTACGTGGAGGATCAGACCTTGGTGCTACAAACGAACCTGGTAACGACCAAAAAGAGATATCCCCACGGGCGCTATAGGATACAAGCCCAGCTCTATCTACAGCTTGGTGGTTTCACGGCAAACCGGCCACAAGCTCTTCTTAGTCTCTGCTATCGGCATATCCAGGTTACGCTGCTCCGGGATCCAGAGGGCGGCCCTCATCGAGTATTACTAGAGTTTACATTCGAATTTACGATAGAGTTCCTTGGGATCAAAGATATATAAGTCTCTTAACTTTTTACTTCTACTTAAAACTCCTGAAACTATTGGGATTGCTAACGTAATAATAAGGAATACTTCCCCTCTTCCTGAAATTATCTTTAACGAGTGTCTTATCTTCAGTCCACATGTTTTCCTCCTCAGGATGCTTTTCCATAATCAGGCTTTTGCAGCATACAACCTAACATCCTAAGAGGAATTAAGTAGGCTCTATATTAAGCCAGGCCGCAACGAGCTACTATTACGCCTAAATAAAAAATTAGACGATATCCCTGTGTTTCGGAAAGCTCTGAGGACCCCAGATGGCTGGATTGTTTCTCCTAACGAGCCCCTTCCATACTCCACTCTACTGCCCTAGATTAGAGCTCTAGGGCAAATTACGGGCTTCGCGCAAGTCACCCGTCCCTACTTACTAAGATATGCAGGAGGGAAGGCCTTTAATAAAAATGGTAAGCTCTGCGAGCCGTCATAAACAGGCGGCAGAGCTAACATAATACACAGGCAACGTCAGCGAGGCGATGCAGAACCTGATAATGGGGCATGCCAGCATAGGGACGTTCTTAAAGCACTACCTCTCACGACGCATCACGGTTAACACGCAGGCTGTCGTGCGAGGTGTTCAGCCCCAGGAGGCGCTGATGCGGGCGGCTTGTACCATGAGTCGTTCGATCGACCATCGTCGGCCACGCCGGCTCACCCAAGAACAATCTGCATCGGTGAACAATCATCCTACGGTGCGTGCCTTGCTCGATCGACGAGACCGGCTTAAACATGCCATGAAAAATGCAACAAAACATCCAAAGTATCAGGACCTCAACCGTAAGATCAACCAGGAGAGACGGCGCCAGCGGCATGCCCTTCTTCAGGATATCAAGGAACGCTGGGAGTATGAACAGCCTGTACGTGATGTCGAGCAGCAGCTTGCTGGCACCAAAATGAAGGATGACGTTGAGGTGGTTAACGATACCATGCTCCCAGCTCAAAAGGAACTGTCCGACGCCGTCCTGTCCCAGCCGGGTACTATTCTAGACGAAGAGGTGCGCAGGCGCAATAGAGCTATCGGCACTGTCACGCTGTATTGCGGGATCGAGGAGGGTGGGATGCATCCCCGACCGAAAAATTGCATCACGCCGCTGGGCAAGAGCGAAAATGCTTTCCAGCTAGATCCTGATGAAGAAGCGCTAGAAGCAGCCAAAGTGTCGGTGTACAAGGAGACAAGGCCAAGGATATGTTTCGTTTGCCTGGGTAACAAGAAACTGCCGACAGAACAGCGTACATACTCGTTTTACACCTCAGGCGACCTTAGCAAACATTTTAAGAGAAAGCACCTAGCGAATATTAGGAATGAAGAGCCTGTTAAATGTAATCTCTGCCAGGTCGACCTGGACAAAAAGATGCACTGGCAGAGACATGCTCATGACGTCCACGGCACCGTCTCATTAGGCACTGTGTGACTCTGCTGCTGCGCTTTAAGTAGTATAAATATCTGCACTAATCATATTTAACGTTGCTCTAATGCATACTTCTACTCCCTATAGTCTCTCTGTTGCGGCCAAGTACTGCAACACTGTCTGTTCAAGCAATCTCGCATTCCACTACTAGATATATTTCAATTGAATATCCTAAGGGGTCCATTTTCGCACACCCCCCCCCCCCCCAAAGGGTGGCGCTATATATCTATTCGCGATTGGCCAACTTAGCCGCCTGGCTGGACAGGAATAACACCGTAAAGCAACAAATGAAGCAAGGGTATAAGCCTATTAGCGCCGCAGAGGTTGTCGCATTACGCTCCGCACATTTATAGCCAGAGATATACGGGGACAAAGTGCCCTAACATAAAGTCCATTTCTGTTTTGAGACGTGAGTTACGCAAGGGTGTAACGTGAGCTATGAGTAAGCAATTTGAGCCGTGGCTGGGCAGCACTCAGCTCGCCATGAGCCAGCATGATGAGGGCCTGAATTTGGGTCCTAACAGCTCACAGGGCTGCGAAAATCTCAAGACTGACCGGTCCCATTTTCGGACCCCAGTCCGACAAAGCGCTTAATGAGTGCATTGGCAGTCTTTCGAGGACTTCAAGCAATTTAACCGCCGCGTGCGGAAACCTTGCAGCCTTAGGAGTTTCATTGCGCGTTACCTTGGCCAATGAGAGCCGCCAAGACACGTTGATTCCACACCACAACAGAAATTTAGGTGGTGCGTGTATCATCATCACCGATGTTCAGCGTCAAGCGGAGCATGCACCGCCATTTCGTGCAAAATTTGCCGCCCCTCCATCTCCGATCAAGTTCATGCGAGGGTTCCAACGAGACGCTACCGCTGGGTTCCGCATCGCAGTGTTATCTCGCAGCCGCGCGTGTCGAGTGAAGTGCTACCATCTCAAAGACGGCAGACGTCTGTAGGCACTAAACCTCATGTTTCGTAGTATGGACACTCTTTCAGCGATGATATTACCGCCGGGGATGGGATTCGGGGTGCTGTGCCATAAGGAGCTTGGAGAAAGCTCGTCGAACCGACCTGGAATCAATTAAGCGCCACATTATTTTAGGAGCCGCCGAAAGTTTCTAGGGAGAGATCTATATTCCAATCAATTTAAGCGCTTCTAGAATTTTGTTACATTTCCATATTGGTGTTTTTAGTAACCATAATAAGTTGTCGAAGGTCACCATCCGACATTGAATACACACACATATATATATATGTATCAACTGCACAATATCCTTTTCGTTTACCATCCAATCTCAAAAAAAAATCACCCAGCCTAACACAGCGCGGATCATAAGTCTTTCTTTAAACTTCCTCTCCTTTCATCGAACACCAAAGCCATGGCTGCAGCATCATCAGCTTATCAATTAGGATATCTTTACGGTAATACGTGGTACCAACATGCAAATGCGGCTGGCCAAGTATACTACGTCAATGTCACTACCCAACAGTCCCAATATACTATTCCGCCAGGTTTCGAGGATCAACCAGGGGTACGTAGGTCCCAGACTTTACCAATAAAGATAGTCGACTGACAGAATCTCAGGACCAGTGGGCTCGCGACAACTCTAAAACTTGGCCACAATGGTAAGAGCCTAGACAGGGTTATATTCATTATGAACGGCGCTCACTTTCCAAGGCTCAATCAGCGAACACGAAGAGCTGTGCTTCAAGACCCAAATCCTCCTCCGCCTCAAACATATCTCGATCATCCCCATATTATTGCTCATATGGGGGTTGTCGAAAAGACGCCCAACTCACCGGAGGCCTTGTACCGAAGAGTACTTAACAGCATTCTGAGGGAGCTGTTTCCAACCAGTGAAGGGTTTGACGTCACTCAAGAGGAGACCAACGTTAACACGAAACCGGACTCGACTATCTTCAAAATCTCGTCCCGCCCCGGGGGAAGTCTATACGCGTATGAATTCTGTCTCGTTGAGAGCAAGAAGCTTGGCCAGTCTTGGACAGCTACCGAAGATCAGTTAGGAAACCACACTTTCAACTCTGAAAATGATTCCAAACAGGTCTATGGAATCGTCCATATCGGAATGGAGATTAAGATATATAGGGCGGATCGCGGCACTCTCACACCGCTAACTCAGAGGATGCAATTGCGTACGGACGTACATACTATTACCCAATGGGCGCGGTATCTGAAGCAGAATCCGCTCCCATTTGTCTAATTTACTCCATGCAGTTGATGAGCAGGAGACGACCAGTTTGGTGGTAAGGGTGGTACGGAGCGTAGGGTGAAGTGTATGATGCTGGCGTTAGTTATGGGAGTTCAGAAGGACAAGTTTGTTTTGATAGGGCTCGGTTAGTTATGGTGGACGTGCTATAGATAGTTTTTGTTTTGTTATTGCGCAGTGTTTTTGAATGCAACATTAAGTAAACGGTCTGCTTTATTTGAATTTCAAAGTGCTCAATAATCAGGCCAAGTGCCTATAGCAAATCATGCCTATCCAAGCAGAGTTTGACTCTCGAAGCGTAAGGATATTGGTAACAGATATTTTCCTTCTTCAAGTTCATCCTCTGCGCCGGTATTCACAAGAATTGCGCAGATTCTCGCCCTAGCATGCCTCAATTCGATCATGATCCCTAGTCGCTGAATGTTCTGACGTCTAGATGTCGATTTCCTTTGTATGAAATTCCACTCATGTAACCATCGAACCAGAGTTGCGACTCGGCTGGAGTGATCTCGCTCCGGTTTCTATGGGCTTCCTCTCTCTCTAGCGGCAAGTCACCATCTTTCCATAAAAAGGGTAAGCCAAGCCCTAAAATACAGCCCATCCTAGCTGCTTCTACAGAACCTTGAGACGTGTATTTGATGATTTTGTTTTGGATCTCTGTGGGGAGATTATGGATTGGTGTTTGGTACGGACTTGTAGAAGTCGCGGAGAGGAGCATGTCCAGTGCCTGATCTGAGAGACTATCTACCCCATTGAAGCAGGGCTCTGGTTGTGTCCATTCTACCTTGTCTCTACCGGCGCGGCATAAGATAATATGCCTTACTGATAGAATTAAGTATGTGTCCACAATGTCCGCGGATCGTGGATATGAATTCGGTACATTTCCAATTTTCGTGGAGATGTGACGCCGAACTAGTGAAAGACCTTCTTCTAGATCTTGAGACATTGCAACCCATAGTTGAGCAACTCGGGTAAAATGACTATCAAAAGGATCCCATTCCGGTAGAGAGTCTATCCACACTATTGGCCCTGATGTTTGACCGTGTCGAGGTTTCGTAATCTCTACGATATTGAAGTCTAGAGTTGCTATTCGGATAACGGCTCGGGCCAGTTTACGGAAGGTGAGGTCGTTGTATCGACTCCGAAGGATGTGCCGCCACTGATAACCGAAATCGTTTAATATACGGGAGAGAAAAGCTTTGTTCCTTTTAGGTACGTGGAGTTTGGGTTCCCAGTATGGCGGCATAAGCATAAAATTATCTCCTAAGCTTAGAATCGGCTGACTTGGCGGCTCAAGCGGTTCAAAGTCACCAAGGGTAATAGGGCGCTGGCGAACAAGTGGAAGAGCTAGGCGGCCGCCACAATCCCTTTTGCTGAAGAGAAGCATGTCGTTGTCCAGGTCGAAGGTCCAAACAGTCTCAATGCCCGCTCCACGACGGTCGCCGAAAGGATAGAAGGTGTCGTATGGCAGCTGCCATTTCACTCGAAGGCTTTCATACAGAGCATCGAATGTGGAATCTCTAGGGCGTTCAATTATCCTTACCCGCAGCGAAGTTTTGTCCTCAGCTTACCTTTTAGGACCCCGTTTAAAACTTGAGAGAAAAGTTCCAAGCAGTCCGCGTCGTATGCATCTGAGTGACGATAGCCTAAGTATATCGTTCCTGCGGCACTGTCAAACTCTGCGTTCAGGTTCCAAAGATGAATGGAGATTAGACCTTTTGCGAGGATAAAAAAGAATGCGCCCATTATCGTTGCCAAGCAGACTATCCTTTTGCGAAAAGCCTTGGGCTGGAAGATGACAAGTTTGGCGGAGAAATGCTCGTCTAGTAAACCGGTAGGCCTTAGGCAGTAACTAGACTAGCCGCAACGGTCTTTGAGGAACGGGCTCCTGAGTGTTCTCTTATAGGAGAATCAAGCTCTGTGGAGAGAAGGGCTCCGAGAAGAAACGCTCCGAGAAGAGAGGAGCTCTGTGGAGAGACGAGGTCTGGGGAGAGTAGAGCGTGAGTTGAGGCGGTGCAAGCGTGAGCGTATTGAGCCGAGGTTGAGCCGGCAATAACGTGTCTGTGCGCGTGATGCCTCAGTTCGCGTGATGCCCCACCCCCACCAAACTTGAGTTTCTACAACACGCGATAACTCCACCAATATGGACCCGATTCAAGCTGCAATTGAAGAAATCGAATCGCAAGAACTAGGAGAGGGTTTTTCATATAGAAAGATTGCTGCCAAACATAATGTTGAAGCATCTACGCTACGCCGAAGACACCAAGGCCTAACAAGCTCAAATCAGACTAAGAAACTCAACCAGAGAAAGCTCAGCCTATAGCAAGAGGATAAGCTTGTACAGTATATCAAAAAGCTTATAGAGAGAGGCCTTCTACCTACAAGAGAGATAATAAGAAACTTAGCGTTACAGGTAGCTCACGAGACTATTAGCTAGAGCTAGGTAACTCGCTTCCTCTATTAAAACTAGAGCTTACTTATATCTAAATAGACTACTAGTATTAACTACAAAAGCTATAAAGCTAATTCTTATACAAAGTATAAGCTATACTTTAACTTGTTATATTAGAAGATAAAAGAATATTAGATAGAGCTATAGTATATATATACTATAGATAAGAAAGGCTTTATAATTAGTATTACTAGGAGGTCTAAATATATCTTTAGCTAAGTAATATAAGAGAAAAAAGAGGCTTAGGAACCTCTCTAAGATAGCTCTTACAAGTAAATAACTACTTAAGCGTATATCTATATAGATAAAATATCTTTACTACTTAAACTTATATATAAAGCTACCTAAAAAGCTATAAAATTAGTATAAGTAGATATAATTAAAGCTAGAGAGTATTAAGTCTTTATTAGCTTATCTTTATCTAGATAGATAAATAATAACGTTAGTCTAGCCTAGCTTAAGTAAGTATTTAACTACTATACTACTACTAAAGCTAGACGCTTATATTAGTTACTTATTATAGATAGGTATAGCTTTTATATTACTTTAGATTTTATTAACTATTATAATAAAAATTAGATCTTACTTCTTATCTTTTCTCTATATTTAACTTACTCTCTTTAGCTACTTAATATAGTAATATTTAGGCCTCTTACGTCTACTTATATAGTTAAACTTAATAACTACTTTTAGTAAGCTTAAGGCTTTATCTTAGTTAGTAAAGATAACTTCTTTCTACTTTTCTAGTAAGCTTAGATAAAGACTTTTAAATCTTTTATAATACTTAAGTTATTTAAAAGTATAAGTATCTAGAAAAAAGATACTAATAAGATCTTTAAATAGTTTAATTATAAGCTAGCTAATAAGAGCTAGAGCTTTATATTACTATTAAGCCTCTATAATAGTAACTAGAAGTAAATAAATAGCTTTAACTAGAGTACTATAAAAGATACTACTTAGTTTTAAGCTAAGATAATAAAGACTTTACTATATTACTTTTAAACTTAATACAAGATTATATAATATAAGAATAAAAGACTATTAGTAGCTTTTAGTATCTAAAAAAAGTATAAGAAAAAGAGTAACTTTCTTAACTTCTAGTACTATAAAGAGTACTATAGTAGAGCTATTTTCTAGTTACTATATAAGCTAAGAGAAGCTTATTATTATAAGAAAGTAAAAGAGTAAGAAAAAGAGTAAGAGAAAGTTTAAAAAGCTAAGAAGAGAGAGCTATAATAAGCTACTTACTAATATAAAAAGAAGCTAGCTAAAGAGAAGTATATAGTATAAGAAGTAGCTAAGTTAGTAAGAGAAAAAGAGAGAGTAGAGAAAGTAGCTTAGTACGTAGCTTAGCGCGTAGCTATTAACACTAAGAATTCTATATAACTTAGCTAAAAGTAAAAAAAAGAAGCTTTAAGTTTATTTACTTAAAAGAACAAGTGTAGTAAATAAGTAGTTAATACTATAAGTAGTAAGGAGTCTTAAGTAGCTATATTAGTTATTCTACTTAAAACTACTTATTCTAGCTATAACGTTAGCTTCTTAGTAAAATTTAGATAGTCTAAATATCTTATAAGTTTCTAGTTACTACTCTACTATAAAATCTTATTATAATAGTAATTATATATAGCTCTATAGCTTTATCTTTAAAATTATAACTTTAGTAAAAGTAAAGTATTATATAAACTAAAGTATTACGTATATATATATATTTATTTATATTTAGTTTTTTAATAAGCTAAGTATAGTATACGCTTTACTTATATTATTTTATATTATATTTATAAATCTTACTTATTTTATAAGTATATTAAAGCTAGTAAAAGTAGAAAAGAATAAAATTATATATAAAATACTATATATAAAGTTTTTTTAGTATTATAATACGTTACTAGGCTTTAGAACTATTAGATAAGATATTTAACTAGATATATAATTAGATACGTAATAGTATATTTGTATAAGTATAATAATTACTAAGCTACTAACCTTACTATAGCTAAAAGGATTATAGCTTTAACTTTTATAAGTAAAAAATTAAATAAAGAATCTTATATATAAGAAATTTGTCTATATTAGTATAATAAATATAATAACGTATTTTACTAACAAAATCGATAAACTAATAAAATAGATACTTTTTCTAAGTACTATAAATACTATATCTTTAGAAGTTAATAACAAACTTTACTTAGTACTCCCTACTACTATAATACTATTATCTAATTTAGAAGTCTCTTCTTTATCTTCCTAGTATATTCGTGCGTTGTACCTAGTCTTCCTATAGTTTTTATAGTACTATTATCCTAGTTAAGCTCTTTCTTAATTATTTCTACTATAAAGCTTCTTACCCTTCTACGTAGCTATTAATACCTCTCTAGCTACCTATATTAATACCTCTTTATACTCTATAGTCTTGCTATACTAGATTTACTTTTGTTTACGTAATTTTTACTTAGTTATTACTTCTAATTACTTTTTAAGCTCTTAGATATAAGCTTCTTAAATAACGCTTTTATATAGTATTAATTTAACGCCTTTAATAAGCTAGTAAAGGAAGCTCTATATAGTAGTAAGTAAGTAATAAAGAGAGCTACTTAAGTACTTTAACTAAGACCTAAATTTGTAAGTATTACTTAGAGTCTTTAACTACTATAGCGTTTCTAGTAGTAAAGGTCCTAGTAGAGTACAAATATAGATATTAAAGTAATCTAGTATACTTTACGTATTTAAAAGAATAAGTTATAAAGCCTTAAAGGCCTTCTTATAGTTCTACTTAGTAAATACGTTAAAAAACGTATCTCTAAAAGCTAGAAAGAAGGCTTCTTTATTAATATAGAAGACGCGTTTCTATACTAAGTCTTGTATATACTTAGAGTACTTACGCTTTAGTAGTAAGAAGTATACTATATTAAGTAGCTAGAGGATATATAATAAATAGGCTAGTAAATAAAAGGTAAGAATTTTATTTTTAAAGTAGTAGTCTTTAAAATCTTAGTTAAGATAGCTTTTATAGCTATCTAAGATAAGTAGCTAATATACTTTTACTTAATACGACTTTGTATATGTATTAAAGTACTTTAACTACTCTAAGCTAAGTATATTAGTTATCTAGCTATTCTCTAAGACTAAGAGCTTCTAATTAGGTAGTATACTTACCTCTTTACACTAAGTAGAGATATAAACACGTCCTTTATAGATAATAAATAGTAAGATTATATACTTTACTACGTTAATACCCTAGATTACTATAGTCTACTTATAATTACTATTCTAAATAAGTATAGGCCTTATATACTTCTCTAAGCTTATAATAACTTTTATTAACTTAATTACAGTTATCTAGAAGCTAGTCTTATTAAAGTTATAGACGTCTTTATCTTATACTTTATATTTAGCCTTTATCTTCTTTATAAGCTTAAACTACGTACTAATAACATTAGGATTCTTTTATAGTATTCTTTAGCAATCCTTTACTTAGTTAAACGCTATTTTTAGCTTATCTAAACGCTTTATAAAGTATATAGCCTAGTTCTTACCTATAAGCTTTTTACTTTACTTAGCTAGTAATTTATTAGCTATATTAGCTACCTTATAGAGCTAGGAGGTAAATCCTAATTTATTTAGGTTAAGAATATATTAAATAATTATCTCTTCTTTAATTATAGCAAGTTTCTAGTTATTAGCTTATATAGTAGCTTATATTGCAATTCTATTAAGTTTATTAAAGAGTTAATAATAATTAACGTTAAAAGCTTTAGTAGTGCGTTGTTAGCTTTAAAATTAGCTTATAGCTAAGGCTTAAAGAGTAAGCTTAAGCTTACCTTCTTACTTAGAAATATATTTTCATTATTGTTAAAACATAGTAGTATAGATATAGTATTTATAGTACTAAGAAAAAGTATCTATTTTATTAGTTTATCTATTTCGTTAGTAAAATACGTTAAAGGAACTAGTATCTTAATAAAATAAATACTAAGGATTTAACTTACTACTATTTTAAGAGACCTAGCTAAAACTACTATAGTATAGATATATAGATATAGTATAAAGGTAGAGGTAAAAATAGAGAATAATTAATTAACTCTTTAATTACTTAAGTTTATATTAATTTATCTTATATTATAGCTATAATAAGAGACAATTACAAAGAGCTAATTAGTCTTATAGTAAATAATAATAATATATATAACCTATAGGGAGATAAACTTAATTAGGAAACTAACTACAATAGAGATACAAAACAAATTTACAAATTCAAGATCTTAGTAAATACAAAGTTGTAAAGTAGACACGTAATAAATTTATAAATTTATAATATTAGTAAATACAAAGTTATAAAGTACTAAGAGAGTATAAGTATATAGTTAAGTAATAATACGTATTATTAGGAGGGTATTAGTAATTTAATTATTAACTACAAGTAACAATACTTAATATTATAAGAATTATTCTATTATTTATAGCCTATTATAGATTAACCTATAAGCTTTTATTATTACTCTTTAATCTACTACTACTATAAAGGTTACGTATAGTTAATAATAGGTAACCCTATTATACCTTACTAATTTAGTTATTAGAGAAGTAAAGTATAAGTAGTGTATAGTCTAAGCTAATATAATAGTAGAAAGCTTAACTAAGAAAAGAAGTATAGTACCTCTAAGTAGCTATAAATTAGATAATACTTTATAGAAAGTAGTTAAATATTATGTAAACAACTTAATCTCTAAGAAAGAAGGTATAAAATTAGTAATTAATGTATTAGAGATATAGAATAAAGAATTACAAGACTATATTAAGTAAAATAAACTCTAGATTAAGGCTATTATAATAAGATAGAACTAGATAGAACTAATTACCTAGAGACTAGAAATAAGTAAGATAAAAAAGCTACCTAAGATACTAGTACTTAAAAAGTTTAATAGAACAAGAGAGAAACTAAGACTTTTTATAGCTTTTGTATAACTCTAGATTAATATACAAGTACTACACTTTAATTCTAAAGAAAAGAAGGTAATATATATTAGAATACACCTTAAAGAAGATATAATAAGATAGTATAAACCTTACTAAATAAACTATATAATATATACTCTAGGAATATAGAAAGATAAAACAAGAACTATTTTTAGAAGTTATAAATACTTTATAAAATAAATAAAAGTAGTATTTAAGAATATAGATATTACCTAATAAGCTAATAAAAAGCTTAAAAAGCTTATATAGAATAAGAGGATTTCTAAATATATATTATAGTTTAAATAACTATAATAAAATATAGAATAGAATAAGCTATCTTTAATATTAAAATTTAAATAAAGATTAAAAGAAAGAATCTAATGCAAGATAATCTATATAGAAAAACTAAGAACGCTAGAAGGTCTAAAAGAGTACGTAATATAAATTAATAATAACCTCTAAGAATAGAAAAAAAATAAATATAGAGGATAAATTAAAATTTATAATACTAAAGACTCTATAATCTTTAATACTAATAAAGATAAGAAGAAAAAGAATAAAGACTTAACGTACTTTAATTATAGTATAAAAAGCTACTATATAAAAGACTATTAGTTAAAGAAGAAAAATATAATATATTATAAATATAGGAAACTAAGATACTTTATAAAAGACTACGTAAGTAAAGATTAAAAGAAAGAGACTTAGTTAAATATAACTAAAAAGAAGAAAGAAGTACTAAAAGTATAAGCTAAACTTTAAGAGAAAGTAGTAAGAAGTAAAAAATAGTATATAATACTTTACTAGACCTTTTATTATAAAGATAACTACTATACTTATTTCTTAAGTAAGTAAAAAGTAAGATAGTTTTTATATAAGAAATAGAGAGTAGTAGTAATAAAAGAAAGGACTTAAGTAAAGCTTAAAGAAATAAGACGTATAATAGACCTACTAATAGAAGAATTAGAAGGGGAGAAGCCCTAGACCCTATTAATCCCTACTAAAGGACTAGTAGAAGATAAGAAGACTACTACTATTATATCTAAAGAAATATAGAGTAATAAAGATAAAGAAGTTAATATAAGAAGTATAGAGTATACCTAGTTAGATATATATAGTTATAATAGTTATACAATAATAGATATAATAGAATAAAATTATAAATAGTACTTTATTTAGAAATACTTACTAGTTATAAGTATAGAGAAAGTGTACAAAGAATAGAAAATATACAACCTTAAAGTAATAAAGTTTATAATATTCTAATAGTAGATTAAGTAATATATAGTTATAGTAAGAAGAATACTTATATAAAGAGAGTAGTAAATCTTTACTAAAATAACGTAATAGATTAATAAAGCCTATATACTAAGTATACTAGTAGTATACTATATTCTAGTAAAAATAGAACTTAGTATAGATAGGTACTAGGAAGGAGATAACAAGGGATTAATCCTAGAATATCTAGTATATTTTAAAATATTATAAGTATTATATCTAAATATAGAATATAAAATATATAAAGAACTTAAAATTAGGTATAATATTTAGCTAGTAAGAAGATAAGAATATAATTATATAAAAGCAATCCTAAGAAAAGATATTAGAGGTTAGGAAATAGTTAAGATAAACGATAAAGATTGTATATTAATTAGGCTTAAAACAAGACTAACTAAGAAATATATCTTAGGAAGACTACAGTATAAATGTAAAAATAATAAATATTTAAAACACAAAGAATATAAGCTTAAAGAAGAGTAATAGCTTTAGAAAGATAGATATCGCAAGTTAGAGCTCTGCTCTATATAATTTAGGTAAGCCCGCAGTAGTAAGCGAGCCGCACGAGCTATTCGAGCTACTCTACTGTATATAAGTAGCCTAGCTTAGATAGCTCTTTAATTAATAATTATCTCCTACTTATTCCTAAGCTCGTATCTCGCAATAATAGATAATTTACAAAATTACCTATATAAGAATAGGTAGAAAGTATAAGAGGCCTATACATTATAAAAATAAGTATATACTAAAGAAAAGAAGTATAAGTAATAATTAATAGTAAAGCTATAAAGAATTTTATATTAAAAAGGTTTATAAAAATACAAGGAAAATATTATATAATAAAGAAGTACCCTTAACAATTAAGTATAATTAAAAGAAAACTATTCTAAGAACCTATTAGGTTTAAAATAGTACCCTCTATTCTAGAGCTAAAAAAGTTAAAGATTAAAAACATAGTTATAGATATAACAACAATTAATAATAAATAAAAAATTATATTAGGAATACCTTAGCTATAGAAAACTAACCTAAGAATTAATTAGAAAATAAGAAAAATTAACTATCTTAAACAAGATATATTAAAAGCTAATATAAGTATATACAAAATATAGTTCCTAGATAAATATAAAAAATAAGAAAAATAACTTATAAAACCTAAAGATTATCTTCTAGAATATTAACTATAGGACTTAGTAATTAACCTAGAAAAAAGAAAGAATATAGGATAGAGCTTAGTATATAGAAAGACTAAGGAATAGTTAAAAATTAAGTAAATATTTATTAAGAATACTATAAGAAAAAGATAAATATAAGAATCCTAATCTTTAGTAGTATATAAACTTATCTTTATAAATAAGAAAGAGATAAATAATAAAAGACTCTATATAGACTTTAGAAAGATAAAAACACTAATAGATAAAAACTAATACTCTTTACTATATAAAAACAAAATATAAGAAAAGCTATAAAAAGCTTAAATCTTTATAAAGCTAGATTTCTAAAACGTATATTATTAGATTAGAACTAAAAAAAGTAATAAATAGAAAATAGCATTTTAAATATAATATAGACTATTTAAAAATATAGTTATACCTTTTAGATTAATAAACGTAATAGTAGCGTTTTAAGAAAGAATTAATATAGTCCTAAGAGAATACTTAGACGTATTTATATTTATATACCTAGATAATATCTTTATATTCTTAAAATTAAAAGAAGAGTCTACGCAATATATATACAAAGTACTATAAAAACTAGTAGAAAATAAATTATTCTTTAAGATAAGGAAACATAAGTTCTATATAAAAAAATAGACTTCTTTAGATTTATTATTAAACTAGGAAAGATATAGATTAACTTAAATAAGATTAAGATAATCTAAGAATAGCTAATACTAAAGAACCTACAAGAAGTATAATAATTCTATAAGCTAGTAAATTTTTATAGAAAGCTAATAGTAAAATAGTCTAAGATAATAGAACTACTAATAAAGCTTATAAAGAAAAATACACTATTTAAATAGACTTAAGAATATAATAAAGTATTTAACTAAATTAAATAGAAGTTTAAAGAGAACCTAGTTATTAAGATATATAACCTAGAACTACTAGTAATAGTAAAAATAGATATATTAAACTTAGTCTATAAAATAGTACTAATACAAGGAGATTTAGATACTAAGTAACAATACCTAGTTAAATATTTCTCTAAGAAAATAATACTAGTAGAGCTTAGCTACTAAATCTATAATAAAAAAATACTAGTATTCTATAAAGTATTTAAATAGTAGAAAGTATATCGATAAAAAGTAAAATATTATATAAAGGTCTATATAGACTACAAGAATATAATAAAATTTATAATAAATAAAGACTTATTATATCGTTATATAAGATAGTAAGAATTCTTATTAATATTTAATCTAGAGATTATATATATAAAAGGGAAGGATAATTAATTTATATACGCCCTTAGTAAGAGACTAAACTTATAAGAAGAAGTAAATATAACTAGTATAGTTCTAGTTAAGAATAAAGAAGAATATTTAGTCTTAAACTTACTTAAGGTAGTAGCTATACTTAAAAGAACAAGTAACAAGCTTAATAAATAGATTTAGAAAGTAATAGAAAAAGCCTCTTGTTACGGGTGTAACAGAAGAAATCGAGATAGAACTAATTAGCCCTAATCTAGGCGCTAACGAAGCATAAGACGAGCGAGGTAACGACTTTAATTAGGAAACTACACACAACTAGGACACCTAAGGTAATCTATAATCTATAGACTCTTAGTAACTATAGATTATAGATTATAATCTATAATCTACCTATTTTAGCAAATATAGATTATAGATTATAATAAGTATATAGCTAGTAGGATGCGCATTGTTAAGATAGTATTAGCAATTTAATCTATTAACTACAGAACGCTAATACAAGACAGTTACAAAACATCTTCTATTATTTATAGTTATTGTAGATCCTAACACAAGCTTTTGTTATTACCTCCTAATCTACTAACCTCTATTTTAGGTGCCTGTAGTCGATAATAGGCGGCCTATTACACCTTGCTGATTTAGTTATTACGAGAAGTAAAGCGTAAGTAGCGCATAGTCTAGCTAACACGATAGTAGAAAGTTTAACTAAACAATTAGGTAAAGCCCCTAGGAGTAGCCTAGAATTAGATAGCACTGTATAGGAAACAATTAAAGGTCGTCTTAACTAACTAATTAACAACAAAGAAGATATAAAAATAGTAATTAATACCTTAAAAATACAAAACAAAGAACTATAAGATTACGCAAAACAAAATAAGGTATAAATTAAGGCTATTATCTAAGGATAGAATTAAATAGAACTAATTACGCAACGCCTAGTAACGAGTGCGATAAAGAAACTACTAAAGATACCTGTTCTTAAGAAATTTAATAGGACAAGAAAGAACTTAAGACCCTTTATTGTATTAGCACAACTCTAGATAGATATATAAGTACTACACTTCGACATAGAAGAAAAGAAGGTAATATATATTAGATTGCACCTTGAGGAAGACGCAATAAGATAGTATAAACCTTACTAGATAGATTATACAACACACTCGCTAATAACCTAAAAGGATAAAACTAGAGCTATTTTTAGAAGTTACGAATACTTTACTAAACGAATAAGAGTAGCGTTTAGAGACATAGATGTTACCTAACAAGCTAAAGAGTAACTAGAGAAGCTTATATAGAACTAGAGTATTCCTAAGTACGTATTATAGTTTAAACAACTATCGCAAAACATAGAATAGAACGAGTTAGCCCTAATATTACGATTTAAACAAGGACTTAACTCTAAGATTAGATACAAGATAATACACATAGAAAAACTATAAACACTAGAAACTCTAAAGTAATAAGTAATATAAATAGATAACAATCTTCGAGAATAGAAGAAGAACAAATATAGAGGTTATACCTAGAATTACAACAAGGGAGACTTAATAATCTTTAATACTAACAAGGAAAAAAGGAAAAAAAAGAATAAAGACTTTACGTACTTTAACTATAGCAAACTAGGCTACTACGCAAAAGATTGCTAATTACAAAAGAAGAAGGATATAGTATATTATAAATATAAGAAACTAAAATACTTTGCAAAAGACTATAAGAGTAAAGATCTTAAGAAAGAAACTTAGTTAAAAATAACTAAGAAGAAGAAAGAAGCACTATAAGCACAAGTTAAACCTTAAGAAAAGGTAGCTAGGAGTAAAGAAATACAACACGTAATACTCTATTAGACCTTTTGTTATAAAGATAACTACTATATATATCTTTCTAGTAAATAGGGAGTAGGATACTTCCTATAATAGAGATAGAAAGTAGCTATAACAAAGGAAAATAGAACAAAAGCTTAGCTAAAAGAAATAGCACAAGTAATAGACTTACTAATAGAAGATTTAGAAGGGGAAGAGCCCCTAGTACTATTAATCTAGGCCGAAGAATAGGCACTAGATAAAGAGACTACTACGACTACCTCTAAAGAACTGCGAGGAAGTAAGAAGTAAGTTAGTATAAGAGATATAGAATATACCTAGCTAATAATACATAGTTATAATAGCTATATAATAATAAATATAGAAGAATAAAACAAAGAATAGAAGTTCGTTTAAACATACTTAATAATTATAAGTATAGAGGAAGCGTACAAAGACTAGAAAGAACGTAATCCTAAAGAAACTAAGTTTATACTATTTTAAGAATAGATAAAGTAATATATAGTTATAGTAAGAAGAATACCTATATTAAAAGAATAGTAAGACCTTGTAAAGAAGATGCAATAGATTAATAAAGCCTATACACTAAGAGTACTAGTAGTATACTATATCCTAACAATAAATACACCTAACAAAGGCAAGTACTAGGAAGGGGATAATAAAATAATAGATCTAAAGTATCTAGCACACTTTAAAGTATTATAGATATTATACCTAGATAAGAATTATATTATATATAGAAACCCTAAAGCGAATAACAACGTATAGCCTATAAGAAAGAGAGGCTATAACTACACGAGAGTAATTATAGTAGAAGACATCTAAGGATAAGAAATAACCCTAGAAGATAGATACGTAGTAGTAAGACCTAGCTTAAAACTATCTAAAAAATACGTCTAAGGAGGACTATAGTACAAATATACAAATAATAAATATCCTAAGCACGAAGAACACAAACTTAAAATAGGGCTATAGCCCTAGAAAGATAGACAATTTAATAAGTTACTAAAGTAAGAAAAGCTAGAAGGTATAGGAAGCCTACACATTATAGAAATAGGTATATACTAAAGGAAAGAAGTATAATTAATAATTAATAGTAGAGCTACAAAGAACTTTATATTAAAGAAGTTTATAGAAATACAAGAAATAAGGTATATAACAAAGAAATATCCTTAACAACTAAGTATAATTAAAGGAAAACTATTCTAGAAACCTATATAGTTTAAGATAGTACCTTTAATACTAAAAATAGAAGGACTAGAAATTAAGAATATAGTTATAGATATAACGACAATTAACAATAAACAAGATATAATATTAGGAATGCTATAGTTATAGATAACTAACCTAAGAATTAATTAAAGAACAAGAGAAGTTAACTACCCTAGACAAGATATATTAAAAGTTAACATAAGCACACACAAAAGAGAATTCTTAGAAGAATACAAGAAATAGGAAAAATAGCTTAACAAACTAGAAGACTACTTTCTAGAACATTAACTATAGGACTTAGCGATAGAAATAGAAGAAGGCAAAAATACAGGATAGAGCCTAGTCTACTAGAAAATAGAAGAAGAATCTAAAATTAAATAAATATTTATCTAAAACGCAATAAAGAAAGGATAGATAAGAGAATCTAAATCCTTAGTAGTATATAGACTAATATTTGTAGATAAAAAAGAAATAAGTAATAAGAGACTCTACGTAGATTTTAGGAAAACTAACGCAATTACTAATAAAAACTAATACCTACTACTATAAATAGATAGAATGTAAGATAGACTATAAAGAGTAAAGATTTTTACAAAGTTAGATATTTAAAACGCCTACTACTAAATTAGGATTAAAGAAGGTAATAAATAGAAGATAGTATTTAGAACATAATATAGACTATATAAATACCTAGTTATACTATTTAGCTTAATAAACGCACTAGCAGTATTCTAAAAAAGAATTAATATAGTACTAAGAGAGTACTTAGATATATTTATATTTACATACTTAGACAACATCCTTATATTCTTAGAAATAGAAGAAGAACACGTGCAACATATATATAGAGTACTAGAGAAACTAGTAGAAAACAAACTATTTCTTAAAATAAGAAAATGCGAGTTCTATACAAAGAAAATAGATTTCCTTAGATTTATTATTAAACTAGGAAAGATTAGGATTAACCTAGAAAAGATTAGATTAATTAACAAATAGCTAACTCTAAGAAACCTAAAAGAAGTACAATAATTTTATAGGCTAGCTAACTTTTATAGAAAGTTAATAGTAGGATAGTCTAAAGATATAAAACTAATAACAAGACTTATAAAGAAAGACACGCTATTTAAATAGATAAAGGAATACGACAAAGTATTTAGAAAGATTAAAAGGAAGTTTATAGAAAATCTAGTTATTAGAATATATAACCTAGACCTACTAGCGATAGTAAAAATAGATATATCTAACTTAGTCTACAGAATAGTACTAATACAAGAAGACCTAGAGACTAATAAAGAACACTTAGTTAAATACTTCTCTAAAAAGATAAAGATAGTAGAACTTAACTACCTAATCTATAACAAAGAAATACTAGTAATCTACAAAGTATTTAAGTAATAGAGAGTATACCTATAAGGAGTAAAGTACTAGACAAAGGTCTATACAGACTATAAGAATCTTATAGGATTTATAATAAACAAAGAACTATTACAATAATATATAAGATAGTAGAAATTCCTATTAACATTTAATATAGAAATTATATATACAAAAGGAAAAAACAATTAGTTTATAGATACTCTTAGCAGAAGACTAGACTTATAGGAAGAAGTAAGCGCTACTAGTATAGTCCTAGTTAAAAACAAAGAAGGACACTTAGTCCTAAATACGCCTAAAATAGCTACAACACTTAAAAGAACAAGTAGCGAACTAAACAAATAGATTTAGAAAACAACGCAGGAAGCATCTAAAGAAATAGAAAAACTAGAAATCTAAGAAGGATTTATATAAGCTTATAGAAGAATATATATTCTAAACAAGATTTAAAGAGAATTTATACGTCAATTCTATAAATTACTAGTATATAGTTATTAAGGAATTAAAAAAACATTAGATAGACTACTACGAGAATACTATATTCTAAAAGCAAGACAACTAGTAATAGAAGTACTATAAGATTATATAGAATACTACAAAAACAAATATAATAAATATACACTATACAAAATATTACAACTAGTAGAAACACTAGAATAACTATAGAAAGTTATTACGATAGACTTTATTACAAAACTACTAAGGTCTAGAGACCTAATATTAGGAGCTAAATATAATAGAATTATAATAATAGTAGACAAGCTTACAAAGTACATATACTTCTAACTATATAAAGAGAAGAGTAGGATAGAAGTTACTATATACTAGGTCTTAGGAATAGTAATTAGTTAATATAGACTACTAGACAAGATTATTATAGATAGAGATATACGATTTACATTAAAACTATAGGGAACAATAATAGCGTAATTAAGAATATAGTACGTAATATCTATAGTATATCGACTATAAATAGATAAATAGTTAGAAAGAATAAATTAGATAGTAGAATAATACTTAAGATACTACCTTAACTACAACTAAAACAACTAGGTACAGTTACTACCTATAGCACAGCTAGTATACAACAGTATAAAGAATATAGTAATAGGAGTATTACCCTTCTTTACAAACTATAGATTTAAGCCTAATATATACTAAATACTAAGAAACTAGATTTCTTAGTCTCTAAGAGGAGAAAACTTCGCTAATAAACTTAAAGATATATATAATTAACTAAGACAAGACGTAGAATTCTTACATAATTATATAGTAAAGTACTATAACAAGAAGTATAAAAAAGGACCCTAATTTAGAGAAAGAGAAAAAGTATAGTTAGTACGAAAAAATATTAAGAGTAAACACCTAAGTTTAAAATTAGACTATATTAAGATAAGACTATACAAAATTAAGAAAGAAGTTATACTAGTTATATTTAGATTAAAGCTACTAAATAAGATAAGGATACACCTAATATTCTACGTAGCCCTACTAGAACAAGTACTATAGAATATAGAACTACTAGTGTATAAAGTAAATACGTATAGAGAATAAGAAGAATAAGAAGTTAAAAAAATCTTATAGCACTAGTTCTATAATAGAAGAAATTACTACTTAGTAGAATAGATAAGTATAGATAGAAAAGGATAACTTTAGGAAAAAATATAGGAGCTAGAAGACAACCTTAATTACCCTAAGAAACTAAAAGAGTTCTAAAATTAAAACCTTCTAGAACGCCTAGCAGTAAACTAAGAGAACTAATATTACTAATAATAGATAGAGAGATAATAGAGACGTTTAGTACAAGACCTACTGCAACGATATTAAACGCCTTATCTAAGTCTAGCTTAGCTTCTAGAGCTACTAACTACTTAGCTAATTTCTTATTATTTAAGGCCTTTATCTTATAAAGATAAGAGAGATAAGCTTAATTCTCTACTAGCTTACTCTATACAAGCTCCTAGATACGCTTACACTTAGCTTTAGCCTCTATAATTTAAGATAGTAATTTCTCTTAAGTCTAGTTAATAGCTTTCCCTATTATCGTTAAGCCTAGACGCAAGAATAAGTATAATAAACTTACACTTAGAAAGAGAAACGCTAAACACGTTATAAGAACTACGCATATTTATATAGATATATACTTTATAAGCTCTACTATTGTTTATAGAAATAATATAAGGAAGAGACTTAGAGTTTAATTTAGGAGAAGTACAACAAGAGCAAAGAAACATTTTAACACTATTACGTAATACGCGATTAGTAAGAAGGTAGCGACGACGTATAGATAAAATAGGTATAAGGGAGGATAAAGAACTCTATATTAACAAAGAAACTAGACTAATAACTCTAGCTCTAGGATAGGAAAACTAGGACCTACCTAGAAAGAGAGATAGTGTTACAGGTGTAATAGAAGAAATCGAGATAGAACTAATTAGCCTTAATCTAGGCGCTGACGAAGCATAGGACGAGTAGGGTAACGACCTTAATTAGGAAACTACACACAACTAAGATACCTAAGGTAATCTATAATCTATAGACTCTTAGTAACTATAGATTATAGATTATAATCTATAATCTACTTATCTTAGTAAATATAGATTACAGATTATAATAAGTATATAGCTAGTAAGATACGTATTATTAGGATAGTATTAGCAATTTAATCTATTAACTATAGAACGCTAATACAAGATAGTTGCAAAACATCTTCTATTATTTATAGTTATTATAGATCCTAACACAAGCTTTTGTTATTACCTCCTAATCTACTAACCTTTATTTTAGGTACCTATAGTCGACAATAGGTAGCCTATTACACCTCTAAAGAAATAGAAAAACTTAAAACCTAAGATAGACTTACAAAAGCTTATAGGAAGATATACGTCTTAGGTAAGATTTAAAGAGAATTTATATAATAATTCTATAAATTACTAGTAGATAGATACTAGAGAATTAAAAAAATACTAAATAGACTCTTAAGAGACTTTTATATCCTAAAAGCAAGATAACTAGTAGAAAAAGTACTAAGAGAGTATATAGAATATTATAGAAATAAGTATAATAAGTATATACTATATAGAATACTACAACTAGTTAAAATACTAGAGCGTTTATAGAGAGTTATTACAATAGACTTTATTATAAAGTTACTTAAGTTAAAAGACTTAGTATTAAGAGTTTAATATAATAGAACCTTAATAATAGTAGATAAGCTTATAAAGTATATATACTTTAGGCTATATAAAGAGAAAAGTAAGATAGAAGTTACTATATATTAGGTTCTTAAGACTATAGTAAGCTAATATAGTATTCTAGATAAGATAATTATAGATTAAGATATAACATTTATATTATAACTATAGGGAACAATAATAGTATAATTAGGAATATAATATTAAATATTAATAGAGTATTATCTATAAATAGATAGATAGTTAGAACGTATAAACTAGATAGTAGAATAATACCTAAAATACTACCTTAACTACAATTAAAACAATTAGGTATAGCTACTACTTATAGTATAGTTAGTATCTAATAGCGCAAAGAATATAATAATAGAAGTAGTACTTTTTTTTATTTACTATAGATTTAATCCTAATATATATAGAATACTAAGAAATATAGAGTCTTAGTCTTTAAGAAGAGTAAACTTTACAAATAGAATAAAAGAAATATATAACTAACTAAGATAATATATAGAATTCTTATATAATTATATAGTAAAGTACTATAATAAGAAATATAAAGAGAGACCCTAATTTAAAAAAAAAGAAAAAGTATTATTAGTATAGAAAAATATTAAGAGTAAAGAATATAGTTTAAAACTAGATTATATAAAAATAAGACTATATAAAATTAAGAAGAAAGTTATACTAGTTATATTTAGACTAAATCTACTAAGTAAGATAAAGATATACCTAATATTCTATATAGTACTACTAGAAAAAGTACTATAGAATGTAGAATTACTAGTATATAAAGTAGATATATATAGAGAATAAGAAGACTAAGAAGTTAAAGAAATCCTAGTATATTAGTTCTATAATAGAAGAAGCTACTACTTAGTAAAATAGATAAGTATAAACAAGAAAAGGTAACTATAGGAAGATATATAAGAACTAGAAAACAACCTTAACTATCTTAAAAAACTAGAGGAGTAGTAAATAGTAAAAGCTTACGCTATTAGTAATAGGTAGAGAGGCGTTAGACGTACTTAATATAGTAGGAGCTAGAGTAGCCTCTACTATAGCCTTAAAGTTAAGCTTAGATTCTAAGAAAATAGACTATATAATAGACTTTTTATTATTTAGGGCTTTTATCTTATAAAGATAAACTAGACAAGTATAATTTTTTACTTATATACTTAGAATCTAATTATATTCTTTTTTAGCCTCTACAATCTATATAGATTGTTATTCGTAAGTATAGTTAATAGCTCTCTCTATTACAAATAAGTATAAATACACAAATAAGTATTATTAACCTATAATCTACTAGAGATATACTAGATATATTATAAGATAAATAAGTATTAGTATAAATATATACCTTATAAGATTTACTATACTTTATAGAAAGATAAACTAATAGAGGGTTTAAAGACTTATAATAAAAATAAAGAAATATTATAATACTATAGTGTAATACGCGATCTACTAATTAAAGATAATAAATAGTAAACTTAGTAGATAGAGAGAGAGAGGATAAAGAACTTATTATAAGTACGTACGTATAAGCGTAGCTTAGTACTTAGCTTAGTATAAGCAAGCCTATTAGAGCTCTCTATAGTATAAGTATATACTACTCTCTTAGCTCTATATAAGTATATTAGCTAGTTTAAGTAAAGCTCTCTATAGTTAATAGATCTATTAATTACTTTCTAACTACGCTTTATAGCTTGCAATAGAACTCTATATTAATAAAGAAACTAGATAAATAACTTTAGCCTTAGGGTAAGAAAATAAAAACCTATCTATAATAGGGTTACTAGAGTTAACTTCCTAATAACCTATTAGGGTGTTAGTAGATTAAAAGTTAATAACAAAAGCTCGTGTTATAATTAAGTAATAACTATAAATAATAGTTAATTTGTGTATACAATATTAAGTATTAGCGTTCTAGGTTAAAGATTAGATTACTAATACTATCCTAATAATATATATTATTACTAACTATATACCTATATTTTACTCTTAATCTATAGTATTAGACTATAGATTATCTCTATATATTACTAATCTATTACACGTAATTATAGATTACCTCTACGTGTTATTAATCTATTGCACGTAATTATAGATTATCTCTACGTATCCTAGTTATAAGTTATTTCCTAGTCTAAGTTATTACCTTGCTCGCCCTATACTTCGTTAGCACTTAGTGTAGGGCTAATTAGTTCTATCCCTATTTCTCTTGTTATAGCTATAATACTATCCCCTCTTCTAGGTAGATCTTTATTTTCCTTGTAATAGGGCTTACTAGGGTCGACTTCCTAATAACCTTCTAGGGTATTAGTAGATTAGAAGGTAATACTAAAGGTTTATATTATAATTAGGTAATAACTATAAATAATAGTTAATTTATGTGTATAATGTTAAGTATTAGCGTTCTAGGTTAAAGATTAGATTGCTAATACTATCCTAATAATGCGCATCCTACTTATCTATATACCTATAGATTTTACTAGCTTTATAACTTTATATTTACTAAGATTCTAAATTTATAAATTTATTACGTACTAGCTTTATAACTTTGTATTTACTAAGATTGTAAATTTATAAATTTATTACGTATCTAGGTTATAGTAAGTTTCCTAATTAGGTTTATCTACCTATAGGTTATATGTATTGTTATCTTCTATTATTAGGCTAATTAGCTCTATCTAGCTTTCTCTTATTATAGCTATAACACTATTTCTTCCTTTAGGTAAGTTTTTATTTCTCTATCTTAGGGCTAAGGTTATTAGTCCTATTTCTTTATTAATCTCTAGTTCCTTATTACTCTTTATACCTTCTTGTTCCTAGCGTAATAAGCTTCTTCTTATAGCTTATATTATTTGTAATAGAGTTAAGATATTTCTTTTTTATTATTGCGCTAAGTTAGGTCTTTTATATCTTATATCTTTAAAGGATAGTAAATATTATAATAAGTATATTCTTACTAATATTTAATATAAATATACTTTATTAGGTATTTTACTTATAGAGTATAAGTATTGAATTACTATATAATTATTTTCTACTAAATTATATAGGGAGAGCTATTAATAAAGCTTAAGCGTAACTATTATTATAGCTTACTAAGGCTAAGGCTAAATATAAGCTAACTCTTTATAAGCTAGTAGAGCTTTATTCTTATATTAAGCGTCTTTATAAGATAAAGGCTTATAATAATACTAAGTTATCTAAATAGTCTTATACGATAGAGGCTAAGTTAGACTTTAATAATATAGTTAGGGCTACTCTAGCTCTTGTTATATTAAGTATTACTATTACCTCTCTATTTAGTAGTAGTAATATTAGCTTTCTTAGCTTACTATAAGGTAGTCTAAGGGGTTTTAACTTTAGTACTCCTCTAGTTTCTTAAAGTAATTAAGGTTATCTTCTAGTTCCTATATATCTTCCTATAGTTACCCTTTCTTGTCTATACCTATCTATTTTACTAAGTAGTAGTTTCTTCTATTATAGAATTAGTATACTAGGATTTCTTTAACTTCTTATTCTTCTTATTCTCTATACGTATCTACTTTATATACTAGTAGTTCTATATTTTATAGTACTATCTTAAGTAGTACTACGTAAAGGTTAAGTATATCTTTATCTTACTTAGTAGTTTTAATTTAAATATAACTAGTATAATCTTCTTCTTAATCTTGTATAGTCTTATTTTTATGTAGTCTAATTTTAGACTAGCTTGTTTACTTTTAATATTTCTTTAGACTAACTATACTTTTTCTCCCTCTCTAAATTAGGGTCTTTCCTTATATTTTTTATTATAGTACTTTGCTATATAATTATATAAGAATTTAGTATCCTATCTTAACTAATTATATATTTCTTTTATTCTATTTACAAAGTTTTCTCCTTTTAGAGTCTAAGACTCTATATATCTTAGTATCTAGTATATATTAGGATTAAATCTATAATTTATAAAGAAGAGTAATACTCTTATTACTATATTCTTTATAGTATTGTATACTAGCTATACTATAGGTAGTAGCTATACCTAATTATTTTAGTTGTAGTTAAAGTAGTATCTTAAGTACTACTCTACTATCTAGTTTATGTATTCTAATTATCTATCTATTTGTAGATAATACGCTATTAATATTTAATATTGTATTCCTAATTACACTATTATTATTCTCTATAGTTTTAATATAAATCGTATATCTTTATCTATAATAATCTTATCTAGAATACTATACTAGCTTACTATAGTCCCTAGAACCTAATATATAGTAACCTCTATCTTACTCTTTTCTTTATATAGTCTAAAGTATAAGTACTTTATAAGTTTATCTACTATTATTAGAATTCTATTATACTTAACTCCTAATATTAGGTCTTTTAATTTAGGCAACTTTGTAATAAAGTCTATTATAATAACTCTCTAAAGATATTTTAGAACTTTAACTAGTTATAATAATCTATATAGTGTATTCCTATTATACTTATTTCTATAGTATTCTATATAATTTTGTAGTACTTCTTCTACTAGTTGTTTTACTCTTAGGATGTAGTAATCTCTTAATAATCTATTTAGCGTTTTCTTAATTCCTTAGTATCTATATACTAGTAACTTATAGAATCTTTATAGAAATTCTCTTTAAATCTTACTTAGGATATATATTCTTCTATAGGCCCTTGTAAATCTATCTTAGATTTCTAGTTTCTTTATTTTTTTTAGAGGCTTTCTCTATTTCCTTCTAAATCTATTTGTTTATCTTTCTACTTTTTCTTTTAAGTGTTATAGCTATCTTAGATTTATTTAGAGTTAAGTTTCCTTCTTTGTTCTTAACTAGAACTATACTAGTAGTATTTACTTCTTCTTGTAAATCTAGTCTTTTACTTAGGGTATCTACTACAGTAGGGTGACACGAAAAAAAAGCCTAAAAAAAAGTTATAGTTTTCAATGTAAAATAACTCTACGAATATATTAGTTAAAAATATAACTAAAAAAGAATTTTAAAGAAAATATTAAACACATCAATATAGCTTACTACGATTTTTGATTACTAATCAAAATCGAGCTAAGACTTAAAGTGTTTAGAGAACTTTTTTTAATACAAAATTTAACTTAATAGAAATTTTTAAATTACGTATAAAAACCCTTTATATTTAAACTATCTCTAATATAGAAAGACTATATTACGTAACCTAATTTTAAGCTAAGGTTTCTTAACTAAGTTTTTAGTAAAAGAAAGAAGAAAAAAATAGCTATATTAGCATGTGACCTAATATTACGTAATATATTACTAACTTATTAGTCTATTTACTATAAATTTTCTTCGATTATAGTTTTTACTTTATCTTCTCTATATCCTTAAATATAAGCTTAAATCTCTCTACGTTTAAATCTAAAGTTAACCTTCTTTATAAAGCTAAAACGCCTTTATCTACTATATCAACTATCCTAAAAAAAGATTATAAGTCTATTAAAAACGCTATTAATAGAATAAATAAAAAGATTTGTAATACTCCTAGTATTAGCTAAGTAAAAGATAGACGTATTACGAAGTTAAATTCAAGAGCTAAAAGGCAATTAAATAGGGACTTAGAAAGATGTCCTAAGAAAATTAATAAAAGATTAATATTTGAAAATACCATTACTATCTCTATTAGGAGCTTACAACGTTTTATTAAAGAAGAAGGCTATACTATTAATATTGCAAATAAAAAGCCTTTAATTAATAAAAAAAAAGCTATTATAAGAGTTAGTTATAGTAAAGAGCAGCTACAAAGGCTAAAAAATAAAGAATTTAATCTAAGAAAAATAATATTTTCAGATGAAAGCGGTATAGAGGCTGGAAAAGGAGCTAGGTCTGAATATTATCGAAAAAGGGGTAAAAAAGAGGTTAGAAAAGCTCGGATTTCTATGACTAATACAAGTAAGTTTAATATAAATCCTAATACACTAAAATACTTTATTTTACATATAGTTTTATTTTAAAATTC
>JALNQF010000425.1:0-31736 GCA_028456385.1 Ophiosphaerella korrae | reverse complement strand
AGAGTCTTTCTCTTAGTCTTTTATAACTAATTCTTAGTATACAACTAACTTACTACTTTATCTTAGCTTTACTATATATATTATACTAGACTATAGATACTCTTTTTATACGCACCCCTTAAGCTTACTAGATAAGATATTTAATTATAGCTAGACTAAGATAGCTAAGTCTTTTATATTATAGTAGTACTAGTACTCTTATAGTTTAAAGCTTATAGGTATAGTATACTACTTAGTACTATAGATTATATAGTAAATAATACTCGAGTACTTATTAACTATAAATCTTAGTAAGCTCTCTAATTATCTATCTATTAGGCTTGTTTAGAGTTATTAGTTTAGATTAAGTATTTTACTATATTCTTTTCTACTAAAGTAGTTAGAAGGAGACTAAGTTATATAAAATATCTAGGTATATAGCTATATTATATAGTATTAGCTTTCTTTCTCCTAATTAGTTTATTAGCGATATTATAATTAATCTATATCCTTTTATCTATATTTTAGACTTACCTACCTATATATAATTATTTAGTATAGGTACGTAGTAGTTAAATACCTAAGTAAGATTGTTTATAATATAGTAAGTTGTTACAAGTATAATAGAAGAAATCGAGATAGAACTAATTAGTCCTAACTTAGGTGCTAACGAAGTATAGGACAAGCAAGGTAATAACCTTGATTAGGAGACTATATATAATTAGGACACTTAAGGTAATCTATAATCTATAGATTCTTAGTATTAATAGATTATAGATTAGGACAATCTATAATCTACTAGTCTTAGCAACTATAGATTATAGATTATAACAAGTATATAGTTAGTAGGATGTATATTATTAGGATAGTATTAGTAATTCAATCCTTTAACTATAGAACGCTAGTATAAGATAGTTGTAAAATATCTTCTACTATTTATAGTTATTAAAGATCCTTACACGAGCCTTTTGTTATTATCTCTTAATCTAATAATCTCTATTATAGGTGCCTATAGTCGACAATAGGTAGCCTGTTATACCTTGCTAATTCTTGTTATTACAAGAAGTAAAGCGTAAGTAGCGTATAGTCTAGCTAATACAATAGTAGAAAGTTTAACTAAAATAAGTAAAGCCCCTAGAAGTAGTTATAAGTCTAACAGCACTACATAGGAAATAATTAAGGACTAAATTAATAACTAAATCTTAGATAAAGAAGATATAAAAATAGTTATCGACGCCCTAGAGATATAGAATAAAGAACTTTAAGATTACGCAAAATAAAACAAAGTATAGATTAAAGCTATTATTAAAAGATAGAATTAGATAGAACTAATTACTTAAAGACTAGAAATAAGTGTAATAAAGAAACTACTAAAGATACCTATTCTTAAGAAGTTTAATAGAACAAGAGAGAAACTAAGACCCTTTATTGTATTAGTATAACTCTAGATAGATGTATAAGCACTACACTTCGATATAGAAGAAAAGAAAGTAATATATATTAGATTGCACCTTAAAGAAGACGCAATAAGATAGTACGAACCTTACTAGATAGATTATACGATACACTCTCTAATAACCTAGAAAGACAAAACTAGAGCTATCTTTAGAAGTTATAAATACTTTACTAAGCAAATAAGAGTAGTGTTTAGAGATATAGACGTTACCTAATAAGCTAAAGAGTAGCTAGAAAAGCTTATACAAAGTTAGAGTGTTCTTAAGTACGTATTACAATTTAAATAACTATTGTAAAATATAGAATAGAATAAGTTAGCCTTAATGTTATAATTTAAACAAGGACTAAATTCTAAGATTTAATACAAGATAATACACATAAAGAAACTAAGGACACTAGAAGCCCTAAAGTAATAGGTAATCTAAATTAATAACGATCTTCGAGAATAGAAGAAGAACAAATATAGAGGTTATACCTAGAATTACAACAAAGGAGACCTAATAGTCCTTAATACTAATAAGGACAAAAAGAAGAAAAAAAAAAACAAAGACTTTATATACTTTAATTATAGCAAACTAAGCTACTATATAAAAGATTACTAATTATAAAAGAAGAAAGATATAGTATATTATAAATATAGGAAACTAGAACACTTTGTAAAAGACTATAAGAGTAAAGACCTAAAGAAAGAAACCTAGTTAAAGATAACTAAAAAGAAGAAAGAAGCACTATAAGTATAGGCTAAACCTTAGAAGAAAGTAGCTAGGAGTAAAGAAGTATAATATACAATACTCTATTAGACCTTTTATTATAACAACGACTACTATATATACCTTTTTAGTAAATAGAGAGTAGTATAGTTCCTATAGAAATAGAGATATAAAGTAGCTATAATAAAAGAAAATAGAATAAAAGCTTAGCTAAAAGAAATAGCCTAAGTAATAGACTTACTAATAGAAGATTTAGAAGGAGAAGAGCCCCTAGTACTATTAATCTAGGCTAAAGAACTAGTACTAGATAAAGAGACTACTATAACTACTTCTAAAGGACTACAAGGAAGTAAAAAACAAGTTAGTATAAGAGGTATAGAGTACGCCTAGCTAATAGTATATAGCTATAATAGCTATATAACAATAGATATAGAGGAATAAAATAAAGAATAGAGGTTTGTTTAAATATACTTAATAGTTATAAGTATAGAAGAAGTGTACAAAGACTAGAAAAAACACAATCCTAAAGAAATAAAGTTTATACTATTTTAAGAATAGATAAAGTAATATATAGTTATAGTAGAAAGAATACCTATATAAAGAGAGTAGTAATATCTTACAAAAAAGACGTAATAGATTAACAAAGCCTATATACTAAGAGTACTAGTAGTATACTATATACTAATAATAAATACACCTAGTAAAGACAAGTACTAGGAAGGGGATAACAAAATAATAGACTTAAAACATCTAGTATACTTTAAAGTATTATAGATATTATACCTAGACAAGAATTACGTTATATATAGAAATCTTAAAGTAAATAACAATATATAGCCTATAAGAAGAAGAGGTTATAACTATACAAGAGTAATTCTAGTAAAGAATATCTAAGGATAGGAAATAATCCTAGAAGATAGATACGTAGTAGTAAGGCCTAGACCTAAACTAACTAAGAAATACGTCTAAGGAAGACTATAGTACAAATATATAAATAACAAATATCTAAAATATAAAGAATATAAACTTAAAGTAGGGTTATAGCCCTAGAAAGATAGATAATTTATAAAGATACTTAAGTAAGAAAGGCTAGAAGGCGTAAGAGGCCTATATATTACAAAAATAAGTATATACTAAGGAAAGAAAGTATAATTAATAATTAATAGTAGAGCTATAAGAAACTTTATATTAAAGAAGTTTATAGAAACACAAGGAATAAAGTATACAACAAAGAAATACCTTTAATAACTAAGTATAATTAAAGGAAAACTATTCTAAGAACTAATTAGGTTTAAAATAGTTCTCTCTACATTAGAACTAGAAGGAATAATAATTAAGAATATAGTTATAGATATAATAATAATTAATAACAAATAAGATATTATATTAGGTATACTATAGTTATAGATAACTAACCTATATATTAATTAGAGAATAAGAAAAATTAATTATTATAGAATAGAAATATTAAAGGCTAACATAAGTACTTATAAAAGAGAATTCCCTAAAGAATATAAGAAATAAGAAAAACAGCTTATAGAACTAAAAGATTATCTTCTAGAATATTAACTATAGGACTTAGCGATAGAACTAAAAGAAAGTAAAGACGTAGGATAGAGCCTAGTCTATTAAAAAATAGAAGAAAAATCTAAAATTAAATAAGTATTTATCTAAAACGTAATAAAGAAGAGATAGATAAAGGAGTCTAAATCCTTAGTAGTATATAGACTTATATTTATAGATAAAAAGAGAACAAATAATAAGAGACCTTACGTAGATTTTAGGAAAACTAACGTAATTATAAACAAAAACTAATACCTATTACTATAAATAGATAGAATACAAGATAGACTATAAAGAGCGAAAATCTTTACTAAACTAGATATCTAAAACGCCTACTACTAGATTAGAATTAAAGAAGGCAATAAGTAGAAAATAGCGTTTAGAATATAGTATAAACTATATAAATACTTAGTTATACTATTTAGCTTAATAAACGCACTAGCAGCATTCTAAGAAAGGATTAATATAGTACTAAGAGAGTACTTAGATATATTTATATTTGTATATCTAGACAATATCCTTATATTCTTAGAAATAGAGGAGGAACACGTGCAATATGTATATAAAGTACTAGAGAAACTAGTAGAAAATAAGTTATTTCTTAAAATAAGAAAATACAAATTCTATACAAAGAAAATAGATTTCCTTAGATTTATTATCGAACTAGGAAAGATTAAGATTAATCTAGAAAAGATTAGATTAATTAACAAATAGCTAACACTAAGAAACCTAAAAGAAGTATAATAATTTTATAGGCTAGCTAACTTTTATATAAAGTTAATAATAAGATAGTCTAAAGATATAGAACTAATAATAAGGCTTATAAAGAAAGATACACTATTTAAATAGATAAAAGAATATAATAAAGTATTTAAGAAGATTAAGAAGAAGTTTATAGAAAACCTAGTTATTAGAATATATAACCTAGACCTACTAGTAATAGTAAAAATAGACGTATCTAACTTAGTCTATAAAATAGTACTAATATAGGAAGACTAAAAGACTAAAAAGGAATACTTAGTTAAATACTTCTCTAAGAAGATAAAAATAGTAGAACTTAACTACCTAATCTATAATAAGGAGATACTAGTAATCTACAAAGTATTTAAATAATAGAGAGTATACCTATAGAGAGTAAAATATTAGATAAAGGTTTATATAGACTATAAGAATCTTATAAGATTTATAATAAATAAAGAACTATTATAATAATATACAAGATAGTAAGAATTCCTATTAATATTTAATATAGAAATTATATATATAAAAGAGAAAGACAATTAGTTTATAGACGCCCTTAGTAGAAGACTAGACTTATAAGAAAAAGTAAGCGCTACTAGTATAGATCTAGTTAAGAACAAAGAAAGATATTTAGTCCTTAATATACTTAAAATAGCTGCAACACTTAAAAGAAAGAATAGCGAACTAGATAAATAGATTTAGAAAGTAATATAAGAAGTATCTAAAGAAATAGAGAAACTAGAAATTTATAAAGGATTAGTATAGGCCTATAGAAGAATATATATTCTAAAAAAGATATAAAGAGAATTTATACAATAATTCTATAAATTACAAGTATATAGTTACTAAGGTATTAATAAAATATTAGATAGACTACTACAAGACTATTATATTCTAAGAGTAAGACAATTAGTAATAGAAGTACTACGAGACTATATAGAATACTAGAGAAATAAATATAGTAGATACGCACTATATAGAATACTACAACTAGTAGAAGTACTAAAATCACTATAGAGAGTTATTACAATAGACTTTATTACGAAGTTACCTAAGTCTAAGGATCTAATATTAGGAATTAAGTATAATAGGATTATAACAATAGTAGATAAACTAATAAAGTATACGTACTTCTAACTATATAAAGAAAAGAGTAAGATAGAAGTTACTATATACTAGGTTCTAGGAACTGTAATTAGTTAATATAGACTACTAGATAAGATTATTATAGATAGAGATATACGATTTATATTAAAACTATAGGGAACAATAATAGCGCAATTAGGAATATAACACGTAATGTCTATAGTATATTATCTATAAATAGATAGATAGTTAGAACGAATAAATTAGATAGTAGAACAGTATTTAAGATGCTACCTTAACTATAACTAAAACAATTAGGTATAGTTACTACCTATAGTATAGTTAGTATACAATAGCGTAAAGAATATAGTAATAAGAGTATTACTCTTCTTTGTAAACTATAGATTCGAACCTAATATATATAAGATACTAAGAAATTAGATATCTTAGTCTCTAAGAGGAGAAAATTTTGCTAACAGACTTAAAGATATATACAATTAACTAAGATAAGATATAGAGTTCCTATATAATTAAATAGTAAAATACTATAACGAGAAATACAAAGAAGGACCTTAATTTAGAGAAAGAGAAAAAGTATAGTTAGTATAGAAGAATATTAAAAGTAAATAACTAAGTTTAAAACTAGACTACGTTAAGATAAAACTATATAAGATTAAGAAAGAAGTTACACTAGTTATATTTAAATTAAAACTACTAAACAAGATAAAGATATACCTAACCTTCTACGTAGCACTACTTAAAACAGCACTATAGAACGTAGAACTACTAGTATATAAAGTAGACACGTATAGAGAATAGGAAGAATAAGAAGTTAAAGAAATCCTATAGTACTAGTTCTACAATAGAGGAAACTACTACTTAGTAGAATAGATAAGAATAGATAAAAAAGGACAACTATAGGAGAAAACATAGGAACTAGAGGATAATCTTAATTACTCTAAGAAACTAGAGGACTACTAAAGTTAAAACCCTCTAGAACGCCTAGCGGCGAACTAAGAGAACTAATATTACTAGCGATAGATAGAGAGATATTAAGAACGTCTAATATAGGATCTACTACAACAAACACCTTATCTAAGTCTAGCTTAGCTTCTAGAGCTACTAACTACTTAGCTAATTTCTTATTATTTAAGGCCTTTATCTTATAAAGACGAGAGAGATAAGCTTAATTCTCTACTAGCTTACTCTACGTAAGCTCCTAGATACACTTACGCTTAGCTTTAGCCTCTACGATTTAAGATAGTAATTTCTCTTAAGTCTAGTTAATAGCTTTTCCTATTATTATTAAGCCTAGACGTAAGAATAAGTATAATAAATATATACTTAGAAAGAGAGACACTAAACACGTTATAAGAACTACGTATATTTATATAAATATACGCCTTATAAGCCTTACTATTGTTTGTAGAAATAATATAAGGAAGAGACTTAAGATTTAATTTAGGAGAAGTACAACAAGAACAAGGAAATATTTTAATACTATTACGTAACACACAATTAGTAAAAAGATAGCAATAATATATAGATAAAATAGGTATAAGGGAGGATAAAGAACTCTATATTAACAAAGAAACTAGATTAATAACTCTAGCTCTAAGATAAATAAACTAGGACTTATCTAGAAAGAGAGATAGTATTATAAGTATAATAGAAGAAATCGAGATAGAACTAATTAGTTCTAACTTAGGTGCTAATAAAGTATAAGATAAGTAGGGTAATAACCTTAATTAGGAGACTATATATAATTAGGATACTTAGAGTAATCTATAATCTATAGATTCTTAGTATTAATAGATTATAGATTAGGACAATCTATAATCTACTAGTCTTAGTAACTATAGATTATAGATTATAACAAGTATATAGTTAGTAAGATGTACATTGTTAGGATAGTATTAGTAATTTAATCCTTTAACTATAGAACGCTAGTACAAGATAGTTATAAAATATCTTCTACTATTTATAGTTATTAAAGATCTCTATACAAGCCTTTTATTATTATCTCTTAATCTAATAATCTTTATTATAGGTACCTATAGTTAACGATAGGTAGCCTATTATATAAGTTAAGCTAAATTCTAAAATAAATAAGTTTTAGAGTAGATACCTATTAAGGCTTATTATAGTAAAGATACTTTTAATCTCTAATATTTATTAGCTTTCTAGTTAATCTTTTTTATAGATTTTAGTAATCTAAGGTAACTTAGTATATAGCTCTATATAAAGCTTAATATAAAACTTTAACTATCTTCTTATTAGTTCTTATAATATTATATTATACTTACACTTATAATTAATAAGCTTTTTTAGAGTTTTACTTAGAGTCTACTAATTTAGTACTTTATTAAGATTAATATAGTAGTAATTACTAAGTTTATAAGGTCTTTTGTAAGCTAGGTATTATTTACCTATAGCTTTTTAACTTATTATTTAGTTAAGGTTAGTATTACTACTACGTATATATTAATTACAAGGTCTACCCTATTTATTAAGTAGTGTACTATCTATAAAAGAGGCGTTCCTAGTCTTACTCTAAGTAGTATTACTACTAGTAGCGTAAAGTAAAGTATTATCTACTATAAAAGTAGCTTTATACCTCTCTATATTTAGGAGATAGTATACTATTATATACTTATAGTAGCGTTTTATTATCTCCCTCTAGTTTATACTAAGTAATAGCTTTCTATTATCTTAAAAAGTTATAGACTAGATTAGTACTATGTATTTAATAGCTACTAAAAAGTCTTAAGTAATTATATTAATTTATAATAACTTTACTACTTAATACGTTTTAGCTTTAGTAGTAGTATAGTTATACTTAGCTATCTATATATCCTAATCTACTAGGCTTCTTATAGGCTTAAGTAATTTAAGATATCTATTACGTATATACTCTTACTTAATATACTTATCTACGCTAATAGTTTACTTTAGGTTTAATAGCTACTAACGTAGAGATTAGTTTAGTAGGTAGTACGTACGTAGTAGATATAGCAAGACTAAGGATTAAATAAACGTTACAATATACTAAAGGCTTAACTACTCCTTTTTATACTTGTATTAGTTACTTTAGTATTACTTAGCTAATATTTTATAATATTTAAGGTCTTCTTTAAAAGCTTTATAGCTAGTAGCTAGGAGTTTAGAATATTATATAAGAGTCTTAACACCTAATACTAGAATATAGTTAGCTATTACTAGAGCTCTAATTAGTTCTAGTTGCTAAATTAGCTTAGTAGAGAATTCTAGGTTAATCTTATCTTAAATATTATATACTATATATCTAGATTGCAATTAAATTATCTATATAGTATAGTCTATATTAGTCCTTAATGTTATAGTTAGATTATGTTAGGTTATACTAGCTATCTTATTTAACTTTAAGTTATAAGAGAGTAAGAGATTATTTATTATAGTTATAATAAGGGAAAACTAATTTAAGCTAATTAGCCCCGCTATAGATAACGATAACGTATACGACCTATAGGAAAACAAGCTAGACTAAGAGACTAACTATAATAGGGACACGTAATAGATTTGTAATTTACGATCTTAGCAAATACAAAGTATAAAGTTAAGTACGTAATAGATTTATAATTTGCGATCTTAGTAAACACGAAGCACGAAGTTAGCTAAGAAACCTAAGTATATAGTTAGTAGTAGTACACATTATTAGGATAGTATTAGTAATTTAATCCTTTAACTATAGAGTACTAATACAAGATAGTTGTAAAATATCTTCTATTATTTATAGCCTATTATAGATTACTATACGAGCTTCTAATATTATCTTGCAATCTACTAACCCTTTAATATAGGTACTTATAGTCGACGATAGGAGGCTAGTTATACCTTGCTAATTTAGTTATTGCGAGAAGCGAAGCGTAAGTAACACATAGTCTAGCTAATACGATAGTAGAAAGTTTAACAAGTAAAGCACCTAGAGGTAGTTACGAGTCTAACAGTACTATATAAGAAATAATTAAGAAACAAATTAACAACCTAATTTTAGAAAAAGAAGATATAAAGATAGTAATTAACGCCTTAGAAATATAGAACAAAGAGCTGCAAGATTACGTAAAATAAAATAAAGTATAAATTAAAGCTATTATTAAAAGCTAAAACTAGATAGAACTAATTACCTAACGACTAGAAATAAGTGCGATAAAGAAACTACCTAAGATACCTGTCTTTAAGAAGTTTAATAGAACAAAGAAGAAACTAAGACTTTTTATAGCTTTAGTATAACTCTAGATAGATATATAAGTACTATACTTTAATATAGAAGAAAAGAAGGTAATATATATTAGACTACACCTTAAAGAAGATGTAATAAGGTAGTATAAACCTTACTAGATAGATTACACGATATACTCTCTAATAGCCTAGAAGGATAAGACTAGAGCTATTTTTAGAAGTTATAAATACTTTACTAAATAAATAAGAGTAGTATTTAAAGACACAGACGTTACCTAATAAGCTAAAGAATAGCTAGAGAAGCTTATACAAACCTAAAGTATTCCTAAGTATATATTACAATTTAAACAACTATCCTAGAACATAGAATAGAACAAATTAGCCCTAATATTACAATTTAAACAAGGACTAAACTCTAAGATCTAATACGAAATAATCTATATAGAGAAACTAAGGACACTAGAA
This sequence comes from Ophiosphaerella korrae, assembly GCA_028456385.1. Lineage (NCBI taxonomy): Eukaryota > Fungi > Ascomycota > Dothideomycetes > Pleosporales > Phaeosphaeriaceae > Ophiosphaerella > Ophiosphaerella korrae. Next base: position 21,519 of record JALNQF010000425.1, on the reverse strand, counting down.
GCCCTAAAGTAATAGGTAATACAAATTAATAACAATCTTTAAGAATAGAAAAAGAATAAATATAGAGGTTATACCTAAAACTATAATAGAGGAGACCCTATAATCCTTAACGCTAATAAAGATAGGAAGAAATAGAAGAATAAAGACTTTACGTACTTTAATTATAGTAAGAAAGGCTACTACGTAAAAGATTACTAATTATAAAAGAAAAAAGATATAGTATATTATAAATATAGGAAACTAGGATACTTTGTAAAGAATTATAAAAATAAAGACTTAAAGAAAGAAACTTAGTTAAAAATAACTAAAAAGATAAAAGAAGCACTACAAGTATAGGCTAAACCTTAGGAGAAAGTAGCTAGGAGTAAAAAAGTATAGTATATAATACTCTACTAGACCTTTTGTTATAATAATAACTACTATATATATCTTTCTAGTAAGTAGAGAGTAGTATAGTTCCTATAGAAGTAGAGATATAGAGTAGCTATAATAAAAGAAAGAATAAAAGTATAGCTAAAAGAAATAGTATATATAATAGACCTACTAATAGAAGATTTAGAAAGAGAAGAGCCCTAGATACTATTAATCTAAGCTAAAGGACTAGCACTAGATAAAGAGACTACTACAACTACTTCTAAAGGAATATAAGGAAGTAAGAAGTAAGTTAGTATAAGAGGTATAGAGTATACCTAGCTAGATATATATAGCTATAATAGCTACACAACAATAGATATAGAAGAATAAGATAAAGAATAGAAGTTTGTTTAAATATACTTAATAGTTATAAGTATAGAGGAAGCGTACAAAGACTAGAAAGAACGTAATCCTAAAGAAATAAAGTTTATACTATTTTAAGAATAGATAAAGTAATATATAGTTGTAGTAGGAAGAATACTTATATAAAGAGAATAGTAATACCTTATAAGAAAGACGTAATAGATTAATAAAGCTTATATACCTAGAATACTAGTAGTATACTATATCTTAATAATAAATACACCTAGCAAAGATAAATACTAGAAAGGGGATAATAAAATAATAGATCTAAAATACTTAGTATATTTTAAAGTATTATAGATATCGTACCTAGATAAGAACTATATTATACATAGGAACCCTAAAGTAAACAATAGCGTATAGCCTATAAGGAGAAGAGGCTATAATTATATAAGAGTAATCCTAGTAGAAGATATCTAAGGATAGGAAATAATCCTAGAAGATAGATACGTAGTAGTAAGACCTAGTCTAAAACTATCTAAAAAATACGTCTAAGGAAGAATATAGTATAAATACATATATAACAAGTGTCTAAAATATAAAGAATATAAACTTAAAGTAAGCCTATAGCCTTAGAAAGATAGATAATTTATAAAATTACCTAAGTAAGAATAGCTAAAAGGTATAAGAGGCCTACACATTACAAAAATAGGTATATACTAAAGAAAGAAAGTATAATTAATAATTAATAGTAGAGTAACAAGGAACTTTATATTATAGAAGTTTATAGAAATATAAGGAATGCGCTATATAATAAAGAAGTACTCTTAACAATTAAGTACTATTAAAGGAAAACTATTCTAGGAACCTATTAGGTTTAAGACAGTTCCCTCTATATTTAAGCTAGAAGAGATAACAATTAAAAATATAGTTATAGATATAACAACGATTAATAACAAATAAGACATAATACTAGGTATACTATAGTTATAGATAACTAACCTATATATTAATTAGAGAATAAGAAAGATTAATTACTATAGAATAGATATATTAAAGGCTAACACAAACACCTGTAAAAGAGAATTCTTAGAAGAATATAAGAAACAAGAAGAATAGCTTATAAAGCCTAAAGAGTATCTTCTAGAATATTAGCTATAGGACTTAGTAATAGAACTAGAAGAAAGAAAAAACGTAAGATAGAGCCTAGTCTACTAAAAAACAGAAGAAGAGTTAAAAATTAAACAAGTATTTATCGAGAACGTACTAAAGAAAGGATAGATACAAGAATCTAAATCTTTAGTAGTACATAGATGTAACGGGCTGTTACTAGGGTCGACTTCCTAGTGCCCGAGGGGTGTTAGTGGATTGAGAGTTGATGGTAAAAGCTCGGGTTATAATCTGTAATAACTTATAAACAATAGAAGATGTTTTATAACTATCCTGTATTGGCGTTCCGTGGTTAAAGGATTGAATTGCCGATGCTATCCTAACGATGCGCATCTTACTAACTATATACTCGTCGTAATCTGTAATCTGTAGTTGCCAAGATTGACAGATTACAGATCGTCTTGATCTGTAATCTGTTGATGCCAAGAGTCTATAGATTACAGATTAGCCTAGGTGTCCTAGTTATGTGTAGTCTCCTAATCGAGGTCGTTACCCTGCTCGTCCCATGCTTCGTTAGCGCCTAGATTAGGACTAATTAGTTCTATCTCGATTTCTTCTGTTACACCTATAACAATAGACTTATATTTATAGATAAAAAGGAGATAAGTAATAAGAGGCCCTACGTAGATTATAGAAAAACTAACGTAATTATAAACAAGAACTAATACCTACTACTACAAATTAATATAATACAAGATAGGCTAAGAAGAGTAAGAATCTTTACGAAACTAGATATCTAGAACGCCTACTACTAAATTAGAATTAAGAAAAGTAATAAATAGAAAATAGCGTTTAGAATACAATATAGACTATATAAATATATAGTTATACTCTTTAGCTTAATAAATGTACTAGTAGTATTTTAAGAAAGAATTAATATAGTACTAAGAGAGTACTTAGACGTATTTATATTTGTATATTTAGATAATATCCTTCTATTCTTAAAAATAGAAGAAGAATATATATAGTATGTATACAAGGTACTAGAAAAGCTAGTAGAAGTTAAAATATTCCTTAAGATAAGGAAGTGCGAGTTCTATATAAAGAAAATAGATTTCCTTAGATTTATTATAGAACTAGGAAAAATTAGAATCGACCTAGGAAAGATTAAGTTAATTAACAAGTAGCTAATACTAAGGAACCTAAAAGAAGTACAACAATTCTATAGACTAGTAAACTTTTATAGGAAGTTAATAGTAAGATAGTCTAAAGATATAGAACTAATTACAAGACTTATAAAGAAAGATATACTATTTAAATAGAGTAAGGAATATAATAAAGTATTTAACAAAATTAAGAGAAAGTTTATAGAGAACCTAGTTATTAGAATATATAACCTAGACCTACTAGTAATAGTAAAAATAGATGTATCTAACTTAGTCTACAGAATAGCACTAATATAGGAAGACCTAGAGACTAAAAAGGAACACTTAGTTAAATACTTTTCTAAGAAAATAAAGCTAGTAGAGCTTAACTACCTAATTTATAATAAAGAGATACTAGTAATCTATAAAGTATTTAAATAATAGAGAATATACCTACAAGGAGCAAAATACTAAATAAAGGTTTATATAGACTATAAGAATCTTATAGGATTTATAATAAATAAAGAACTATTATAACGCTATACTAGATAGTAGGAATTCCTATTAATATTTAACTTAGAAATTATATATACAAAGGGCAAAGACAACTAATTTATAGACGCCCTTAGTAGAAGACTAGACTTGCAAGAAGAAGTAAACACTACTAGCACAATTCTAATTAAGAATAAAGAAGGATATTTAGTCCTAAATATACCTAAAATAGCTGTAATACTTAAAAGAAAGAGTAGCGAGCTAGATAAATAGATTTAGAAGACAATATAAGAAGTATCTAAAGAAACTAAGAAGCTAGAAATCTAAGAAGGACTTGTATAAGCTTATAGAAGAACGTATATCTTAAGAAAAATCTAAAAAGAATTTATACAACAATTCTATAAATTACTAGTATATAGATACTAGGGGATTAACAAAACCCTTAATAGACTACTATAGGACTACTATATCTCTAGAGTAAAACAACTAGTAATAGAAGTACTACAAGATTGTATAGAATACTAGAGAAACAAGTATAATAGATATATACTATATAGAATATTATAACTAGTAGAAGTACTAGAATAACTATAGGGAGTTATTACAATAGACTTTATTACGAAATTACCTAAGTCTAAAGACCTAATATTAGGAGTTAAATATAATAGAATCCTAATAATAGTAGATAAACTTACAAAGTACTTATACTTTAGACTATATAGAGAGAAAAGTAGGATAGAGGTTACTATATACTAGGTTCTAGGAACTATAATTAGTTAATATAGACTACTAGATAAGATTATTATAGATAGAGATATAAGATTTATATTAAAACTATAGGGAATAATAATAGCGTAATTAGGAGTTAAATATACAATGTCTACAGCATATTATCTATAGATAGATAGATAGTTAGAACAAATAAATTAGATAGTAGAATAATACCTAAGATACTACTTTAACTATAACTAGAATAATTAGGTATAGCTACTACCTATAGCACAATTAGTATACAACAGCGTAAAGAACGTAGTAATAGGAGTATTACTTTTCTTTGTAAACTATAGATTTAACCCTAACGTATATAGAATACTAAGAACTAAAGTATCTTAGTCTCTAAGAAGAGAAAACTTTGTTAATAGACTTAGAGATATATATAATTAGTTAAGATAGGACGTAGAGTTCCTATATAATTATATAGTAAAATACTATAACAAGAAGTATAAATAGAGACCTTAATTTAGAAAGGGAGAAAAAGTATAGTTAGTATAAAAGAATATTAAGAGTAAACAACTAAGTTTAAAATTAGACTACGTTAAGATAAGACTATACAAGATTAAAAATAAAGTTACACTAGTTATATTTAAACTAAAGCTACTAAATAAAATAAGGATACACCTAACTTTCTATATAGCGTTACTTAAGATAGTACTATAAAATGTAGAACTACTAGTATATAAAGTAGATATATATAGAGAATAAAAGGAATAGGAAGTAAAAGAAATCCTATAGTACTAGTTCTATAATAGAAGAAACTACTACCTAGTAGTATAGATAGGTATAGATAAGAGAGGATAACTATAGGAGAAAATATAGGAACTAGAAGATAACCTTAATTACTCTAAGAAACTAGAGGAGTTCTAAAGTTAAAACCCTCTAGAACGCTTTATAGTAAACTAAGAAAATTAATATTACTAGCGCTAAATAAAAAGGTGTTAGGAACGTCTAATATAATAAGAGCTAGAGCAGCCTAAACTATATCCTTAAGGTCTATCTTAGCCTCTAAGGCATAAGACTATTTAGATAATTTAGCGTTATTTTAAGCTTTTATCTTACAAAGACGCTTAATATAAGAATAAAGATCTACTAGCTTATAAAGAGTTAGCTTACGCTTAGCTTTAGCCTCTATAAGCTATAATAATAGTATCTCTTAAGCTTAGTTAATAGCTCGCCCTATATAACTTAGTAAGAAGAGACTATATAGAAATTAAGTACTTATACTCTATAAGAGAAATACTAGATAGTATATACTTATACTAAATATTAGCTAGAATATACTTACTATAGTATTTACTATCCTTTAAAGATATAAGACAAGTAAGCTTTAACTAAGTATAATAGGCGCAAAGAAACATTTTAACTCTATTACAAGTAACGTAAGTAATAAGAAGAAGTTTGTTATAGTTAGAACGCGAAGATATAGAGAATAATAAAGAACTAGAAATAAATAAGGAAACTAGACTAATAACCTTAGGCCTAGGGTAGAGAAATAAGAACCTACCTAGAGAGGGGAATTATATTATAGTTATAATAAAGGAAAACTAATTTAAGCTAATTAGCCCTACTATAGATAACGATAACGCATACAACCTATAAGAAAACAAGCTAGACTAGGAGACTAACTATAATAGGAATACGTAATAGATTTGCAATTCGCGATCTTAGTAAATACGAAGTATAAAGTTAAGTACGTAATAGATTTGTAATTTGCGATCTTAGTAAATATAAAGCACAAAGTTAGCTAAGAAACCTAAGTATATAGTTAGTAGTAATATATATTATTAGGATAGTATTAGTAATTCAATCCTTTAACTACAAAGCACTAATATAAGATAGTTGTAAAACATCTTCTATTGTTTATAGCCTATTATAGATTACTATACAAGCTTCTAATATTATCTTATAATCTACTAACCCTTTAATATAGGCACCTATAGTTAACAACAAGAAGCTAGTTATATTATTACTTTTTAGAGTACGATTTAGTTAAGGCTAAGTATAGTACTCTACTTAATACTTAGTTTTAATTAAGAGTTATTAGAAGGCTACTAGAAAGTAGAAGATTTACACTTTTTAATACTACTCGTAGTACTTACTAAAGAGTAAGAGATTTACACTTTTTATAGGTGCGCGTAGTACTACTAAAAGGTAAAAGATTAGTACTTTTTATAGATACTTAGTATAGTACTTAGCTTAATACTTAGCTTAATACTTAAGTTAATACTCGAGTTAATACTTAAGCTAAAGAAGTTAGGTTTAGGTAAGTACTAGTTTACTTAACTTAGTTAAAGTAGTAAGACTCTTAATTATTAGATTTAAGAGAAGTTTTAGTAGTTTAATAAAAAAGCTTTTTTATAATAGCTATATAAGGGCCTTACTAGAGAGAGATACTAAAGCTTTTAGAAAAGCTCTTTTTTAGTTAGTTACTTATAACTTAAAAGTACTAGGTATAAACTAAGTAGATTAATTATTCTATCTATATATCTACGATATAGTAGTCTTAGCTAGGTCTCTTAAGATAGTAGCGAGCTAAATCCTTAATACTCTTTCTATTAAGGTTCTAGTTTCTTTATTATATTAGTTATACTAACGTAGTCTTTCTCTTTGTATATAAGATCCTTTATTTAATTCCTTTATTTATAAAGGTTAAGGCTATAGTCTATTTAGCTATAGTAGAGGTAGTAGCTTAGTAATTATTACGCTCGTACGCTAAGCTAATTAGATAGCTGTACTAGCTTAAGCGAGCTAATTAATAGATTCTAGGTATACCTAGAATCTATTACGCCTCTCTACACTTATACTATTAAGTATCTAATTATATAACTTATCTAATAACAAGTAAGATATAGTTACTACTTCTATAACTAAAGCTAAATTACTAGCTCTATTATAAGTAGTAAAAGAAGCTATATTTATATTAAGACTACTTAATAAACTATATATTAAACTCTCTACAAACTATATTAATATCTAATATAATAATACTTAAGTAATCTAGCTTATTACTAAAGAACTAGCTAAGCTATAAACTAAGCTTTAACACGTTAATATCTATAATTATTAGCTAAGATAAAAGGTCTATACTAGCTAAATTAAAGTAGAATATACTTTATTAATAGAGATAATAGTAGATAGCTTTATAAAAGTTTTACTAGTAAATAAATAAAAAAGCTTCTTAAATTAGCTTAGACTAGTTAAAGTAATAGAATACTAAATAATATACAAAGTACCTCTAAATAAAATCTAAGACTACCTAGATAATTATACACTTATTTTATAAATATCTAGCTTACTAACAAGTTACTAAGCTAAAGGAGTATATTAGATAAGTTATATAATTAGATATATAATACGCGATTAGATACGCAATTATATACGCAATTAGATACTTAATAGTATATACGTAGAGAGGCGTAATAGATTCTAGGTGTACCTAGAATCTATTAATTAGCTTACTTAAGCTAGTATAGTAATCTAATTAGCTTAGCGTATAAGCGTAATAATTACTAAACTACTACTCTTACTATAGCTAAATAGATTATTACCTTTACTTTTATAAATAAAGAAATTAAATAAAGGATCTTATATATAAAGAGAGAGACTACGTTAGTATAACTAATATAATAAAGAAACTAGCACCTTAATAGAAGGAGTATTAAGGATCTAGCTTACTACTATCTTAAGAGACCTAGCTAAGACTACTATATTGTAGATATATAGATAGAGCTTAGAGCTAGAAATAGAAGGATAGAAAAAATAAATCTACTTAGTTTATACTTAGTACTTTTCTAAAAGCTCTAGTATCCCTCTCTAATAAGGCTCTTATATAGCTATTATAAAAAAGCCTTTTTTATTAAACTACTATAACCTCTCTTAAATCTAATAATAATATCTATCCTTAGGTTACTAGACACCCTATATAACTAGACAAACTATTAGTACTTTAACTTTTAGTAACTAGAAAACCTATATATATAATAAATATTGCTATAATTCTATAAAATTAGTCTACTATAACTAATACTAAATGCCTACAACCTCTCTCTCTCTAAAAATTACGTTTATATTGTTACCTCTAAGCCTAATTTATATAGTGCCTTCTTTTATAACGTAATAGACTTTACTTCCTATAGCGCTAGCCTTAGGCCTTTGTCGATCTAAATTCTTATAGGATAGTATTATCTTAGCTTTAAACCTCCCTCTAAGGCTTAGAAGTTATTACTAGCCTTGTGCGCGCTATTGCAAGTAAATTTATCTAGCTAATAGGTACTTTCTAGGTTAGCGCTATTATATTTCTAGTTAGTGCTAGAAGCTTTCTATATATTATATAAGTATAGTATCTTACAAAGCTTGTTTATAAGTAGCGCAACTTAACCTACCTAAATTTCTAGCCACGCTTCCTTCGCTACATTCTCCAGCCGGGAATCACGTGCGCTGTTATAGCAATTGTCTAGCTAGCGTCCCTGCGTTCCGTCCTCTTTCTCATCATATATTATCGCCTTCCATGCAAGGGCTGTGCCGGTGCGGGTCGGCCGTCCTCCCTGCTTGTGGTGGCGAGCTGAAGTATTTATGCGTCAATTCACTGCTTGTACAGAGGTAAGTACCACTAATTATGTCACATGAGTTGTACCATCTCTGGTTAGCTCCCTAGGACCTGCGACTATAGATAGCCGAGTAGCTGCATCCCTGATACAACAATGCAAGTCCTTCCGTCCAGATTGTCCCCATACTGCCATCTGACACCTTAGATCTCCCAGGAGAAAATATTCCTGTAAGTGTGCCTCTCCGATGGGGCTCCCCAAATTGGTTTCCGCTGAGAAGGATTGGATCACTAAAAGGCCACATCTATTGTATATGGCTTGAAAAGATATCTCCTCTATCTGTGTTAAGGTACCGTCCATCTAGTGAGGAAATTATAGCACCAACATACTCAGAATGGTCATCGAGCGCGCTGCAGCATGACCCCGTCGCTACATCCCATAGTCTCACCGTTTGTCAAATAAGTCGGATTGATTACGGCTTGCAGTGCTATTGAAGTACTCTCAACCTTTGAGGCCTGACAACGTGGCTCGCACCTGCGCACATTATGACCCGTCTCCTAATCAAAGAGCTAAATCGATCATTTGGAACAAAGCCATCCAGCGAGCGCCTATTGGACCCACATGTTTCACATGCGTAACAGCGCAACCCCTTGATTGAATCAACCGATCAAATCGCCTTGATACACACCCCGTAAGGACGAATATCCGCATCCGCAGGGCTAATCCAATATTCCACGTCAGGAACCTTTTTCAGATTAGCCGGATTAACCCGATTCTGAAGAACGACCTTATACATCCTGCCTTGAAACTTAAACGATTGAGCATACTCCTCGGCGACAGCGGACTTCGGTGACGAATATATCCCGACGCCATATGCGAAATTTACCCCTTTGGATAGCTTGTAGCCTACTTCAGCAATGGAGTGGGCATTGGATTGGCCTGTGCCGTGATACGAAACGGGCCATTCGCCAGGGTCGTTGGTGCTCCTCAACCACGCATCTGAATCGTATTTACCGTTCACATTGAGCGCGTAGCGCAGCCACCCCAAAGGACGCTCGTACACTTCTCCACCCCGGTAAAAGGTCTCAGAATCCTGGACGTCCGTGAAGTCGAAATCGTAATCCGGATCAAGGAAGTCCGGCGGGAGATACATCATCGAGGGGCCGCCGCCGCGAACTCGAAGAGCCAGGTGGATAGTGGATTCATTCTGAATGTCATAGTCCCGCAAGGTTAGCCGGTCCGAGAGTTGTTTACCCCCGTAAATGAGTCGCTGCTCCGAGGGTGGGAGGTCCACTTTCCCAGCAACCTGCTGCTTGATGTTTGCAATCGTGTCGCTGGGCGTGACTGTGAATGTGATGGTTTCGCCTGCCAGTGTCTTGACAAAAATAGTCATTGAGCGCGGCATTAAGACCGGTGCTCTTTGGGGTGGTGGTTGAACCTGCTCCATTGTGGGCGCTGGCAGCCTAGGTGCGATTTGGCGAGAGGATTGGGCAGTCGCGGTTCTAAATCGCGGGATGCAACTGGCCAAACATCCGCAGGACCCCAGCTGAGGTGATGCTGGCACTTGAGCTCGTGTTGGAACTTGTGTGGATGTTGTAGTTTGTGCGGTTGTTGGAACTTTTGCGGGTGTTGAAACATGTGCGGCTACTGGCACTTGTGCCATCACTGATCCTTGCATGGATGCTGTCACTTGAGCGGATGATGGCATTTGCGTGGTTGCTGGCTCTTGTATAGATACTGGCAGTTCTCTCGATGCTGACAGCGTTGACCCAGACGGTGCCGATGGCGGCCTTATCTCCGGTGCCGGTGCGACTAATACTGACTTGTGGAATGCATCCATGTTAAGTGGTTGAATATCCGGCGAGGGATCGGGGAGGCGGAGGTACTCCTCGTGCGTAATCACGGGACATCCTACCAGAGTGCTGATAGCTGCGGTGAGGAGGCTTGGGTTGAGAGGCATTTTCTTTAGGAAAATTAGAGGGTTGATTGTCAGGATCTGAATATGTCGGAAGTGAGAGACGAGCGATGTTGGAAATGGCGGGGTTTAGAAGGCGTGGGGATGAGCTTTCTCAATGCAGCTGAAAAAAAGAAAATAATTAGCGGTGTTTAGAAGCAGTGAATTGACGCATAAATACTTCAGCTCGCCACCACAAGCAGGGAGGACGGCCGACCCGCACCGGCATAGCCCTTGTAGATGTCTCGAAATGTATACTGTGTAGATGATAGGTACATGTAGCTACGACTCATGAGATCGCCACTCTAAGCCACATACACCACCGCTGAAAGGCGCTAACACTTATTTAGTAAGCGCCTTTCTGAGCGCCGCGCACTCAGGATAACCGAAGTGCAGGAACGGGAAGCCGATATCAGTCACCACTGTATACGGTTAATTTTTCGCTGTTCTGTCTAACTTTACTTGCAATACCTGAGATGCGAAAACAGATGAGATTTGATAACGTTACTTCACCTCCGTTATTACACGTGATAATCTCACGTGATAGCGCTCGGGCCATGAGCACATTCCAAGACTTCACGCATGTTCCCCACAAAGCCCGCCTAGCGGTACAGTCGTTTTCGAAATTGGCTTCTACAAGGGGGGTGCAAGTAGGACTAATAATAGTAGGCCCTAGGGAGCTGAGGCTATAGAAACTTATCGAATGAGTTACGTATTGTATTGTATTTCTATACAAAAAAAGACAGCGCTAATGCCTCAATATGGCGTATGGCCACTATTAGCAGCTAATACAGCCCTACAACGTTCGTTCATGTTGCCCGTATATCTCCTAATTTCTTAAGGAGTAATACGCGCCTATTCTTCCTTAATATACCTCCTAAGCTCTTCTTTTGTTTTAGGATATCTTTTGCGTACTCTACTCTTAAGTAATTGCTATAGATTCTTAATAGGATTTAGTTTAGGTAAGTTAGGGAGCTACTAGAGTAGGTATACAGCCTTCTTATAGAGGAATCTTATAGTGTTTTTAGCTATATATACGCTAGACCTATCCTATATAAATACTAAGTTGCTAATCCCTACTCAAAATATCTTATGCTCCTACCTAAAGCTCTTAATATAAGGCTATACATTTTGACAGTATAATTAAGAGTTCTAGTTCCTAAATATCTCTTAATCCTAGATTAAGAGGGGACCTTTACTACTATCTCTACTAATACATGCCTATATAAATAAGCTAACAACGTCTTTAAACTTAGGGACGCAGTAGTTAGGTAAAAACTTCTCCTTAGGGCGGCGGGTAACGTATAACTTCTCGTAGCCTAGCTAGAATGTCGCCTTATTACTCTATATAATATAAGACTACACCTTCTTGTCCTAATTAACTATAAGGTTACTCTAATATAACTGTTTTTGTATGTGCTTAGCGTTAAGCTAAGGTTTCTTAGTAGTAACGCGTTAGTAGTAGCGCTCTTTGTAGAAGGCTTTTGTAATAGTTCTTAGATCTACGTAGATACTAAGCTTAGCTGCAATTTTAGTGTAAGGCTTAAGCCTTTGCTTACAATTAGTAGTAGAATGAAATACTAGGCGGCGTCTTATAGGGGTATTAATTAAAGGCTTGCGTCTGCGAGGCTAATTAGGAGTAATAGTACTGTTAATGTAGCGCTGAACAGTATAGTAAGGGATCCTAAGCTCTTGAGAGATTTGCTAGCTATTCTAGCTAGCCTAGTAGTATAGTGTGTGGATTTGAACTCGTTTATCGCGGGTGAGGCGGCGGCGAGGTGTTTTGGGCATTTTACTTGGTTAGACATTAGGCGTTCTAAAAAAGCTGGTATTTGTATACAAAATTACAGCTTACGTGGAAGGCTCGATGACTTTCTATGGCCCCTGCGCGTCGGGCCCACTATTATCAGTCCCACTTGCACCCCCCTTGTATGTTTGGACCGCTCGAACTACTTGCGCCTGACGCGGGAGAGGTTGTGGGTCACCCCCGCAATACAGTAGTAAGCGCCGCATCGACAGGGAACAATTCGCTAAACTGATCTCCAGCGTGGCGCTGCAATGGCAGGCCAATAAGAGGCACTATCTCCCATATCAGCGCTGTTGCCTGGCGGAACATGAGGTTGGTTACGGCTTTTGGTTGGGCGTGGTCAACTCATCGTTCGTGAGTTGTCCCTCTTTGCCCTGGCTCGATCCGCAGCGCAAAACAATAAAGACTGGTAGCAAAAGAGATCGTCAACACCATACCTCCTCCACACATCGTCTCGAAATGACAGACCCAGATATAATTCTCTACCTGTACCCAAACGATGGCCCGGGGAAGGATGGCGCAGTGGATGTAATTTCCATGACTGAGAACAAGTCGCGATACATGCCGCCGCAACGCCGCGACGCCCTGGAACCACCCGACATGCCCAGCCGTCAAGACAGGGAGTCAGCGGAGCAGCCAGAGGAGCAAAGAGGCCTCGAAAGCAGTGCTTGCCTCGTTTTGAGGTTCAGCCACGGTGCAAAGACTCGTCATGGTGTAGTGGCCGGGTGCGCCCCGAACGTCGATCTGCACTTGCGGAAGTTGCCGGGCATCAGTCGCTTCCATCTCGCGTTCACCTTCGACGACAAGGACCGGCCGATAGCAAGAGATCTGGGCTCTCTCTGTGGAACAAGAGTCATCTACGATAGAGAAGAGGGAGACCAGCGGTCTAATTTCGACTATCTCCTGCAGGGACCCCGAATTTTGGGCAATAAACCCCCGGTCCTCAAGGTTACAAGCGATGTCCAGTTCAAGGTCGTTGTGCCTCCCCGCGATATCACGTCCTAAGACTACATCGACAAGGTGGCCAGGTTCCGCTAGGGCACAGTAGACCCCGAGGATCTCTTCGCCTCTCTCGTTCTTCAGAGCGCGCCAGGCACCCAGCCTCCTACTAGAACACATACAGCGCCAAAACTCTCTAACCTAGCTCTCTTTAAGAAGAAGCTTAGCGAAGGAGCTTTTAGGGTTGTAATATACGTTTAGAATAAGACGACTAGAGAAGAGTATGCCTTAAAGGAGCCGCTAGAGAAGTTTATTAATAGCAGCCAAGTTCAAAAAAAGTATTAGAAGAGGGAAGCTAATATTATAAAACGTATTTCTTATATAAGCACTGCACCTAGCATCCTAGTGTCCTTAGGATAGCCCTATACTTACAGCCTAGGCCTTAGGACTATATTGTCGCGTTTCGAGGTACTACTTTCTCCCCTTAGCCTTAGTTAACCTTTGAGTTTATCCCTAGAGGCTCTCTTAATACCTATATTAACCTATCTACCTTTGAAAACGTACAAGTCCTCTACTAACTACTTTTAGCCCTGCGATACCTCTACAGACAAAACCCTCTAATTAGACATTAGGATATTAAGCCTAAGAATATCCTAGTACTCTACAGGCGCCCTAGTAGCATCTACGTTAAGTTTGTAGATTTTAGATTAGCTAAAGTAGTAGACTACCTAAAGACATTCTACAGTTTATTGCTATAGGCGGCTCTAGAGATATACAACAAGATCCTTAACCTAAAGGCCGCTGCTAATAACAGGTACAGCGTAGCTATTAATATCTAGTCTCTTAGCCTAGTAATTGCCTTACTAGAGTGCAGGCTTCTATACTACAATAACTCGTACTAAACTACTACTAAAGCTTAGATAGAAGTAGTATTATAGTACATCGAGGATTATAAGGAGAAAGGAAACGAGTTACTCTATTTCCTTCTTAATACTATACTAGTTGTAAGTCTATAGGAGCGGAAGGATGCCCTATACTATTATAATAGGGCGCTGCGATTATCTAACTACAACTCTTAGCTTCTATTCCTGCATGTCACGCTATAGGCTGTAGTAAGGCCGTAGCTACGCAAAAGCGTAAGATAAGGGCTCTAATAGCTCTTAGGTAATATATAGTATTCTACTTATGTATTTAACGTTGTTAAATACTCGTTTACTTTTTTAGGTTTATTTAGCGTAGTAGGGTAGAGCTACAATATAACACTAAGGTATAGATCTATAAATTACTTTAATCTATTACTCTATTATATAGATCTATAGATTACTTGTAATCTATTACTTATAACTATAGATCGCTTATATTACGTGTCTTAATTATAAGTTACTTTTTAATCTAGGTTATTACTTTACTTATCTTATACTTTATTAGTACTTAAGTTAGGACTAATTAGTTCTATCTTAATTTCTCCTATTATATCTATAATACTATTCTCTATTTTAGGTAGGTTTTTGTTTTCCTATTCTAGAGCTAAAGTTATTAATCCTATATCTTTATTAATATAAAGTTTATCTTTACTTCTTATACCTACTAAATCTACTCTTTATTATTTATAGTTAGTAGACTATGTATTGTATAAAGGTATTAAAATATTTTCTTATTCTTGTTACTAATCTTCTAAGATAAAGTCTATTTATCTTATTTCTAAAAATAATAGCTAAGCCTATAAGCTATATATTTATATAAACGATTTTAGTTTATATAATATTTCTAAAGTTTCTATAGCTAAGTATAGGTGTACTATAGTTACTTCTATATCTAGGCTAAGTAATAATAAGGAAAGCTATTAACTAAATTCTAAATATATAAGTAGAAAATTATACGCGTTTAGTACGTCTTTAAAAGATAAAGGCGTATAATAATAAGAAGTTAAACGCGTAGTTAAGAGCCCTTAGAGCTAAGTTTAACTTAGAGGAGGCTATTAAAGCTACTCTAGCTCTTCCCTTAGTAGGCGTTCTTAACGCCTCTCTATTTATTACTAGTAGCGTAAGTTTTCTTAGTTTACTACTAGGTAGCTTAAAAGATTTTAATTTTAGAAGTCTTTTAGTTTCTTAGAGTAATTAAGATTATCTTCTAATTCCTATATATCTTCTTATAGCTATCCTTTCTTATTTATACTTATCTATTTTACTAAGTAGTAGTTTTTTCTATTTCTAAACTAGTATTATAGGATTTCTTTAACTTTTTATTCTTTCTATTCTCTATATATATCTACTTTATATATAGGTAGTTCTACGTCTTATAGTACTATCTTAAGTAGTACTATATAGAAGGTTAGATATATCTTTATTTTACTTAGTAGCTTTAATCTAAATATAACTAGTATAACTTTCTTCTTAATTTTATATAGTTTTATCTATACGTAATCTACTTTTAAACTAGATTGTTTACTTTTAATATTTCTTTAGACTAACTATACTTTTTCTCTCTCTTTAAATTAGGGTTCCTTTTTATATTTATTATTATAGTACTTTACTATATAATCTTATAAGAACTCTACATTCTATTATAGCTAATTATATATTCCTTTTAGTCTATTTATAAAGTTTTCTCTTCTTAGAGTCTAAGACTCTATATCTCTTAGTATCTTATATATATTAGGGTTAAATCTATAGTTTATAAAGAAGAGTAATACTCTTATTACTATATTCTTTACACTATTATATACTAACTGTACTATAAGTAATAACTATACTTAATTATTCTAATTATAGTTAAGGTAGTATCTTAAATACTACTCTACTATTTAATTTATACGTTCTAATTATTTATCTATATATAGATAGTACGCTATTAATATTTAATATTATATTCCTAATAGTACTATTATTATTCTATATAGTTTTAATATAAATTATATATTTCTATCTATTATAATTTTATCTAGAATACTATACTAGTAAATTATAGTTCCTAGGACCTAGTATATAGTAACCTCTATCTTACTTTTCTCTTTATATAGTCTAAAGTATAAGTACTTTATAAGCTTATCTACTATTATTAGTATTCTATTATACTTAACTCTTAATATTAGGTCTTTTAACTTAAGTAACTTTGTAATAACGTCTATTATTATAATTCCTTAAAGATACTTTAGTACTTTAACTAGTTATAATATTCTATATAGTATATACTTATATCGCAAGTTAGAGCTCTACTTTATATAATTTAAGTAAGCCTATAGTAGTAAGTAAGCTATATAAGCTATTTAAGCTACTCTACTATATATAAGTAGCCTAGCTTAGATAGCTCTTTAATTAATAATTATCTCCTACTTATTCTTAAGCTTGTATCTCGTAATAGTTATAAACTTAGCGCTAAAAATTACTTAATAGTTCTATCCTATACACTATAGTAAGAGATCGCAAGCTTAGTATACTCCTATCCTAACCTATCTTATCTTATCTTATCTTATCTATTACTTAATTACTTATAATATCTTATAGTAAGATTACTCTACTTAATAAAAGTACTACCTTACTTAACGAGCGCTTATAATAGCTAGTATAGTTTATATAACTCTACTACAACGCTCTTAAGCTAAGTATCTAGTAGCTTATTAATCTAGAAGCTAATAATATCCCTAATATCTACGCTAATAAACTAGTTTAACTTAAACTAAAGAGCCTAGTAATAGTAGAAGAGGTAGCTACCTATAAGCTTACAATAGAGAAATACTAAGCTACAAAAGATACCTAGGTATCGCAAATAGTACGCCTTAGAGCTCTAAGCGCCTAGGTAAACGCTATAGTTAATCTAAGCTATCTAGTAATAGCTAAGATAACTCTACTTACAAACAATAAAGCTACGTTATAAGAGCTTATCTAAACGCTAAAGAGCTTACTAGCCTTATCTAATACTAGCGCTAGTAATCTTATCTAAGCTTAATACTAAGCCTATCTATAGAAGGCTCGCTAAAGACGCTAATTACTAGAGCTCTAGTATAATAAGTAGCTACGCCTATATTAGCGTATAATCGCGTACAATATTATAGAAGTAATAAGCGAGCTTGTAGTATAAGATTTCCTAGAAGCGTTAACACTAAAGCTAGCTCTAGACTAGGCTTAGATAATAAGCTAATTAGTAATCTAGAGCTTAGTCCTTAGCTTAAAGGTACTTACGCTAGGGTAAATTAGTAGTATCTACTTAGCTCTATTATAGGAGCACAAGCTCTAAACTACTAATTAAGGAGCTAGCGTATTTATAACGTTTAGAAGATCTAAGCTATAAGTATTAAGCTCTAACTTAAAACACAACTACCTATATAGCTAAGCTTACTACTAAAAGCTATAAGATTATAGATAGATATAAGTAGCGCTTATAAGTAGTCTATTTAAAATAGATAATAATAGAAAGGCGAAAATATAGGCTTATTTAGATAAGCTACGCTTTATAGTAGTTAAAACCCTAGTAACTTAAAAGTAGGCTAGTCCCTCTTAGGAACTAGTTAAAGCTAGCTTAGAGTTAGTTAAATTAAAGGCTCTAGCCTATCTAGGCTAGCTAAACGTAGCACTTATCGACCTAGGCATATTTATTAACCTAGGTACGCTTATTAACTTAGGTAAACTTATTAAGCCTACTCCTAGAGCCTACTTAACGCTAGATTTTAACACTTACCTACTCTCTAAGAGTACTATACTTAATAATAGAGCTACTCTCTACCTAGTTAACTTAATAAGTCTTATAAAACTAGGCTCCTTTATAAGAGTAAAAAGTATAAGCTACGTAGAAGTAAGTATATAAGCGTTTTTAATACTTAGTAAAAGTACTTAAATCTTTAAAAATACTCTAAATAGTACTTATAGTAAGTATATAGAGAATCTTGTACTTTATAAAGTAGTAGTAGTTAAAGGATTTTATATTAATATAGTATCTAAAGCTTAATTATAGTAAGCTAGAGTATAGTATTAAGGTTTTAACGTAACTCTAAGAATAGGAACGCTAGTAGAGAGCATCGTACTAGCAACGCTAATACGTAAATATAACTTTACTTTTATTAAATACGAGCCTATTACGTTTTATCTAACTATTATAAGCGTAACTTAAGGTAATTAAGTTAATTACTAGCTTAACTTATAGCGCACAACGCCTAGAAGCGACTTAGAAGAGCTCTAGCACGCTAGAGCTAGTTATCTTAGACTAGAAGTACTGCGAGCGCTAGTAACGAGCGCAAGAAACGTGCGTATTAATAGGACAGCGCGTATTAAGTATAAGTATTGCTTAATAGTGTACGCTAAGTAAGTTATCTTAAGGTAGCTTAGAGAGAGAGCTCTACGCCTATACTAGCGAGTAGTATAGGACCTATTTAATATACCTACTAGCTACTTTAGAGAAGTTTAGACTATACTACTTAAGTACAAGTATAGTAGTAAGCTCTATACCTACTTATTATAAAGTAAAACGCTCTAAGAGATAATAAGAGTATTTAAAAGCTTTATAAAGCTACTACTAACGCGCTATAAGCTCTATACGTACGTACTCTAGTAAGATAATAAAGTAGTAACGCTCCTATAGAGAGGTAAGACGCGCTTCTAGATTTAGGCTAAACAAGAAGAGATTATAGTTAAGAGCACTCTAGTATATACGCACGAGCTAAATAGAAGAGCTAAGAGAGCTAGTTAAGAAATAATAACAAAAGTAATTAAGATAAGGATAAGCGCTAACCTACTAGAAAGGCTCTAGCTAGAGATAGTAGAAGCAGCTACGTAGCTATATAATATAAGCCTAAGCTACGCTTATAATATACAAGCTCCTAATATAGTGCTTAATAGCTAGTTTAGATAGTACTTTAGATACTATTAGCCTAAGCAAGTAAGAGCTACTATAGTAGACCTTTAGCTAGATTAGAGTAGAGTATATACTTATAGCTACTACGTATATCTACTTAATAAGGAGTAAGTAGCTAGGCGTAATAAGAGAGGCTTTAAAATAAGCCCTTAGGGCTATATTAGATATCTAGTAAGATATAGAGTATCTAATATATATAGGATATAGGTCCTAGAATTAGATTAGGTAATTACAACGCGTAATATAATATTTAATAAGTAGCTCTTCTATAACAAGAGGAGTAAAGCTTATTAAGAGCTCCTAAAGCTAGAGATTTAAAAACTTATTAACGTGTTATATAAAGACGTAGCGCGCAACGTAGGAGAGACCTAAGATAATATATATAACTAGCTCTGTAAAGCAGCTTAAATCCTAGAAGGTAACTAGTAAGGCGAGTACTTAGAGCAAAATCTAAGGGGTAGAGCTCTACGTAATACTAAAAGCTAGGCTAGCTAGCTAGCTATCTTAGTAGAATAAGGGGTAGATCCTATATAGGTAGTAAGCTTAGCTAGCAAACTATATAGAATCTATATAGAGTAACCTAAGCTTAGTAGCTTTTAAACTCTAGAGTAAATACCTAAACCTAGAGGAGTTTAGTATATAGGTGCTAATATTAATTATAGAAATTAACACGGCGAAGTATCTAAAAGCTCCTAGGAATTACAATTAACTAGAGAAGCGAGCGCCTTAGAGTAGCTAATAGATAAGAGTTTAACTTATTAAATAGCTACTTATTAAACTACCTCTCCTTAAGTAGTTACAGCTTCTATAGCTCTAAATAAAGTAGATACTATCTTTTATTAAGTAGCTATATCTTATGTAGCTCTAAATAATACAGTTAGAGCTTATTAGTAGCGTACACGCTAGTAATAGCTAGCGCTAACGCGATTAAGCTAAAAACTCTAAAATAACAAGCTAGACAATAGCGCTAAAAGCTTAAGCGCTTACTTATTATTATATAAACCTAAGTAGAGTAAATAGAGTAGTATACTAGACGAGCTACTCCTATAAGTACTAATAAACTATAACCTAAATATAGAGCTTACTGTAGTAAACACTATAATTATAGTAGCTACTTAGCTTAAGCTATAGCTATAGCTATAAGCTTATCTATATTAAGATAAGCTACTACTACTACTATAGAATTAGAAGTACTTATACACGTACTTATATAAGTAGCTCTTTAAATAAGTAGCTTAGAAAGAGATCGATACGCTACTAGTAGCTAGTACCTAGGAGGAGATAGAGCGCTCGTAATTAAGCAATTAGCTACTACCTCTAAAGTAGGTTTTTATATACAAACTTAACTAAGATAGCTACTTTCTTAAGTATAAAGCTTAGATTGTAGTGCGTAGAGACTTCTAAATAATTAATTTAATACAATTAACTTATGCTACTACGTTAGCAGCGCGCTCGTTTTAAACTGTAATAGTAATTATAGCTAAGTTTAACCTAGAAGTAGCTTAGTATAACGTTATTAGAGCTTTCCTCTACGTATATAGAGATTATTAACTAGTAGTTATCTACGAGCTCCTAGATAGGTTTAAAGTAGCTAGTAAGTACGTTAAGCTTAATTAAGCACTATACAGCCTTAAAGACTTACTACTCCTCTAGTATAAGGAGCTCTTAAGAACGCTTAAATAAGCTAGTCTTATAGTCTTAAAAGAAGAGCTATACTTATTCTACAATAAGGAGCGTAAAATACTCCTTCTCTTCTACGTTAACAATATATTAGTAATATATTATAAAATCTACTAATTAGAAGCTTACTAAATTGTTAAAAGAATTAAATAAGCGTATAATATAGAAGATAAAGGCCTAGTAAGCTAGTTTCTAGGTATACGAGTAATATAGAGTTAGCTAGATAAGACTATTACGCTTGTTTACAATAAGTATATTAACAAGATAGTAAAAAAGTTTAATCTTATAAGCTCTATAAGCTTTCTAATAACTCTATTACTAGTAGAAGAGCTGTAGCTAAGTAAAAGAGAGGCCTTAAAGCGTAAAATTAAGGACTACTAGGAGTAAGTAGGATCTATCTTGTATATAGCAATAATAGTACAACTAGACGTCGTATTTATAGCTACTAAGCTCTCTTAATATCTTATAAATCTAAGCTAAAAGTATCTTAAAGTAGTAAACTAAGTTATT